>PVIH01018491.1:0-38309 GCA_004025045.1 Sigmodon hispidus | reverse complement strand
GGTGGGCGAATATGATCAGAATACATATAGAAAATCCTCAAAGAATTAAAAATATTTATAAAAGCTTATTGTGCATTTTTGTCACACACAAAAAGATTTTCTTTAAAACAAACACAGAGGTGGAGCCTTAACTGATGCCTCTTGAGAGTATCCCAGAGAAGAACAGGATTGGTATGACCTATCATTCCACGTACAGAAGTGTCAAAAACAAAAAGAAAACTGACACACTGTAGCAGTGTTTTTTGTTTCTTTTCTGTTAAAACGTTGTTGGTTCCTAACAGAATTCTCCATCTTTAGTCTGAGCCGGACCCCTCACTAAAATTGCCAGGCCTGGTGAGAGGCAAGTGGTTGGTCAGCCTCACTGGCCACAACTGCCCCTTCCTGCAAAGTGTCCACAGGACACTGAGAACTGCCTACCAAGGGTTCTCCTTCTCCACTAGGTGTTCTGGGTAGCACAACTAACTTTCTAACAAAAGTTCAGTTCCCAGGGCAGAATCCACAAGCCTAGCCTCACAAAAGGCTCTGCTTCCAACCTGAGACTAGAGACAGGAGGGAGCTGTCTCTGGGTGCTTGGTGCTTGCAGGCAGATGACAACCTCTGAGCAAGGTTGTTTTCACATGCCATACCACACCTTGGGGGAAGGAAGGTGGTAGCAATCATCTTGCTCAGAAGAGGCAACATTTACTCACAGGCAGATGGAGACTGCCAGTTAAGAACATCTCACTGTCACTAGGCCTCTCCTAATCCTGGGTAAAAAATCAATTCCTGCAGATATGGCCAGGACAGCACAGGCCCTGGGCCCTTCAGGATCCTTTGTAAAGGCAGTTCCACCCACGGCCTGTCCTCGGCCTCTGCCTCATACCCTCTTGCCTTGTACCTAACCAGTTTACCATGGACTTCAGATCACCAATGCAATGCTCCTGAAAACTTCAGGCCGGGACAGGAAACCGAGGAACTAGGGATGCCAATATTTGTTTTAAAATCATCTTGTTAGAACCTCCTCCACCCACAACCCCCGTGCTCCCTTCTCTAAAGCTCAGATCGTCATCCCCTTAGATGACGTTACTGTTTTCGAAAACTCCATTCCCAAGACCACCCTCCTGTAGAGGACCGCCCCACCCCGTAGGGGCGGGGGAGGTGTCAATCATTTTATCCTTGGAGCACATGCTAGTCCTTTGCTGGCAGGGTACCTCAGTCCAGAACAATCCGAGGCCGCTGGGATGGAGGTGTAGGGAGCGGGACGTCGTGAGGCACCCTGGGCCACGCAGCTCGATTCCTGCCTGGGTGACCGCAGCCGCTAATGTTTAACCTGCGCGCGCAGCGACCGGGTAGCTCCGCCTGGGACCGCGCTCCCTCCCGCGGCTCCCGGGTGGATTCCAGGCATAGTTTTCCGGGGAGGCCTGGATCAACCTGGGGGTCACCCGGAGCAGGGGTTGGGGACTGTAGATCTGGGAGAAGTACCACGTCCTCACTCACCCCACCCGCAGTCCAGACTCACCCCGTCTCCTGCAGCACACCCCGAGGATGCTGCCAGCCACGCGGACACTACTAGCCAAGCGCAAGGATCCTGCACGCCTCTCCACCGCAGTAGCTCCGGGCTCGGGGTCTGCGGTGCCTCCCACTCCCACCCACAGCAGAGGCGGAGCCTCTTCCCTGCGCCCCGGAACAGCTACTTTTAGAGCTGTAGGGTATGGGGATAGGAGGCAAGGCCTCTTTGACTCCCTTTAAGATAACCTAGCATCCAAGTTCCCAGGCCTTGATGAGCTGCAAGACGGACACCTTTGTCTCCCTCCCTTCACTTCCACATCTCACCCATGGCAGGATGCAGCCCCTGTCCTAAGGTAAATTAGGACCGCTGTTGCTGGCCCTCACCCTCTGTAGACATCTCTGCTCGCCCGCCAAGCTAAAGGGATTTGGCCAAGGAGACACTTGCAGAGTGCTCAGTTTGGTCAGATGGCAATCATTTTCCTCATACCAGAAAGCTAGGGCAGGGCTTGAAGGGAATTATTTTCTCTCTCTCTTAGTTAGGGGTTCTGCTTCTGTCTCGTTGGGTCACATTACTTTTAAGTTCTGGGAGGTTTTGTTGCATCTTGGGCCTTCCTCTCACTACAGCTTCAGTATACCAAGCACTACATCTCGGGACAGCAAGGATGAAAGTACAAGAAATTAGTGTCGGCAAGGGTGAGAGGAAACTCAAATTTCTGTGCGTTGTTGATGGGAATACAAAATGGTATTATTGCTGTGGAAAGCAAAATGGTGACTCCAAGGAGACTTTGGGTTACCAAATGATCCAGCAATTAACATGTTGTGGTGTCTTGGATTAGAATGGCTTCCACTGGCTCGTATATTTGAATGCTTCGTCACCAAGGAATGACACGATTTGAAAATATTAGAAAGAATGGGAGGTGTGGCCTTGTTGGAGGAAGTGTGTGTCACTTGGGGGTGGGCTCTGAAATTTCAAAAAAGCTCATGCAGGATGCAGTCTCTCTCTCAGCTACTTCTCCAGCAGGGTGCCTGCCTGCCACATCCCCTCGGTGATGACAATGGACTAAGCCTCTGAGATTGTTAAGACCCCAGTTAAATGCAGTGTTTTGTAAGTAGCTGCCTTGGTTATGGGACACTGGTGTTTAAAGTAGCACTACCTGGCTGGCAAGGTGGACCAGCAGGTAAAGGGCTTTATCACCCAAGTCTGATATCCTGAGTTGAATTCCTGCCTATAACCCATACTATGGAAGGAAAGAAATAACTCCTGACATTTGCACATACAGAGGCGTACACACACACACACACACACACACACACACACACCTACACACACTGTTAAATAAAATAATAGGATTATCCACAAAAGCCAAAGTGTGGAAACAATCCAAATGCTAATTGACAGCTAATTGGATAGGCAACATATGGTTTATAGATATGATAGAATATCATTTCCCTTAAAGAGGAAGGAAGTACTGGCATGTGTTATAACATGTTATAACATGAATCAGCTTTATTTTAGTCCATTTAGACAACTATACAAACTGAGCAGGAACTCATTCCTCCAGCTTCTGGAAGCTAGGAAGGCTAAGATCAAGGCATAAGCAAAGTCCATCTTTGCTGAACACCTATTTCCCGATAGACTGAAATGGTCTAGTCGTCCTCTGGAGACTCCTCTGTAAGGGCACTGGATCCAGCTGTGGGACCATGGTTAGGTCTCATGACCTAATCACTTCCTGAAGTCCCCATTCGTAATAACAACACTGCTGTTGTGTGGTTAGGTGTCCCCAAAGGTCCATGTGGCAAAGCCTTGGTCCCTAGAATGGTACTATTGAGAGTTGGTGGAATATTTAAGAGATGGAATCTAGCTGGTAGACTTCAAGGTATTAGGTATAGAACGTGAATGGGATAGTGAAACCCCAGTTCCTGCTTTCCTGCCATGGGGTGAGAGATTTCAGTGTGTTGTGATGTATTACCTGAGCCTAAGCAATGGTGCAAACAACTCTGCCCCCCTATTGAAATCTCTAGAATTGTGAGCCAAAATAAAACTTCTTTTTATATACTGATTTTTATATTGGCTAACAGACGTGCAAGGTAAACAAGTTAGTCATAAAAGGAAAGCATTGTGTGGCTTTACTTACAGGGTGTCTCACGATTTCTATTGCTATGAAGGTTATCTCAACACATCATGACCACAGCAACTCTTGTAAAGGAAAACCTTTCATTGGGACTGGCTTACAGTTGAGAAGCTTAGTCCATTATCTTCATGGAAGGAAGCATGGTAACATGCAGGTGGATGTGGTGCTGGAGCTGGAGAGGTAGCTGGGAGTTCCACATCCAGATTGGCAGGTACCAGGAACAGAAAGTGGCACTGGGCTGGGCTTGAGCTTCTGAATCCTTAAAACCCACCCTCACTGACATACTTCCACCCAGGCCACACACACCTCCTAATAGTGCCACTTCCTTCGGGCCTACGATTATTTTCTTTTTCTTTTTTTTTTCTGATTATTTTCATTCAAACCACAACACAGGGCATAATCAAAAAGGGTCCAGTTCAGAGCTGGAGAGATGGCTCAGCGGTTAAGAGCACCGTCTGCTCTTCCAGAGGACCCGGGTTCGATTCCCAGCACCCACATGGCAGCTAACAACTGTCTGTAGTTCCAGTTCCAGGCAAACACCAAGGCAAATAAATAATAAATAAATAAAGTTTTAAAAAAAAAGGGTCCAGTTCATAGAGACAGAAAATAAGACAGTGGTCCATAGAAATGGGACATAGAACTGCTCTTGATAAACGCTGAGTTTCAGTTGGAGGATGGTGAGCAATTTCCAGGCATGCCAGCAGTGAACACTGATTAACACAAAATTAATGTTCTAAAGTTTACACTAAAAATGGCTAAAACAGGGGGCTGGAGAGATGGCTCAGCGGTTAGGAGCCCTGACTGTTCTTCCAGAGGACCAGGTTCAATTCCCAGCACCCACATGGTAGCTCACAACTGTCTGTAGTTCCAGTTCCAGGCAAACACCAAGGAAAATAAATACATAAATAAATAAAAAAATGGCTAAAACAACAAACCTTACTTTATAAATATAAAACTCCTGTTTTTTAGGAGGAAATTTATCTTTCGCAGTGTAAGGGAAGTCCTGTATATATAGCATTTAATTCACTGAAAGCATTTGGTCTATAACAGTGGTTCTCAACCTGTGAGTCACACCTCCTTTGGGGGTCAAACAACACTTTCACAGGGATCACATATCAGATATCCTACATATATTACATTACAATTTATAACAGTAGCAAAAGTACAGTTATGAAATAGCAACAAAAACAATTTTATGGTTGAGGTCACCTCAACATGAGAAACTAACTGTATTAAAGACTCACAGCATTAAAAGGGTTGAGAACTGCTGATTTAGAATATTTTGAAGAATGTAATAAGATTTTAATATATGTATAACTTTAACACAATGTAAAAGTATTTGTGATTTTAATAATGGCCTGAGCTGGCCCAATGCTATAAATACTGCTATGCCTCATAAGGTATATTCATAATTATAAAGAATAACAATGTTAAAAGTTGTCACACACTTTTAATCCCCGCACTTGGGAGGCAGAGGCAGGTAGATGTCTGAGTTTGAGGCCAGCCTGGTCTACAGAACAAGTTCCAGGACAGCCAAGGCTATACAAAGAAATCCTGTCTTGATGTGAGATAGCTTTCTGTATGTTGTGAGTATGCTTTATTACCATTGGTTAATAAAGGAACTATTTCAGCCTATGGCAAGGCACCTTGGAGGCAGGCAGAAAACTCAAGCAGAGATAAAGGAAAAGAAGGGGCTCAAACAGAGGCTCCAGGATGTAATGGGACACTTCTGGCTACAAATGGCACCCACTGACAGTCAATGAAAAGTTTTAAAAAGATTTTTGAATGCACAGAAATAGAGCCACAGTGGGCTTCACAGTCTCATGCCAGCAGCGATGCAAAGACTCCCGGCAGTGTCTGCAAGATGTAACCAGCCAACAGCTTCCATGAACTAAGCTGCATGACCAGTTTCCATCTCTCTCATGGGCTCTCTCAGGGGCTTTTCCCAGCCACTGCTTGTAGGATGAGAGCACAGTGGCAAACTTAAAAACATAGTTCCATGACACTTCCCAGAATTGGGGAGGTAAGCATGACTCACTGGTACCTCTGCCACGTTGAAAAGCCAAGCAGGGAGGAGTCAGTAGTGGTTCAATCCTAACTACTGTTTATCAACTTAAAAACTATCCTGTTTAAAAAATGATTAAAGATATGCAGTGAGACAGATGCAGATGAAGAAACGTGTTACAATGTGTGTAACAATGTATATAGACTTGAAATAGAGAAGAGGAAAGAGTATAGGCAGTTATATAAAGAAATAAATAGTTTAAAAATGAAGTCTTTAAAGAAATAGTAAAAATAATATAAAAATTCACATAAAATGGATTATACATGTTATTGTGTTTTAATTGTTTAACTGCCAGTGAGCTAACTACAGAAAGACTTTCGATTGTAAAGGCTGATAAGTTAAACTAACACATATATTTTAAAGGTATCTTGACTTTGAAATTTGAGTCTAAGGATATGTTGTTTTGGAATAGGGGGTTTGCTTTTGTTTCCACAGAAGATGAGAATCTGTGGATTGCTTCCAGGTTAATATGGTTTGATCAACCAAGACCCTTTAAAGGTAACTAGCTGAGATGACATAGCCTCACAGACTACTACAACCAAGATTTAACTATAATTCTAAATTTTCTCAGGATCCCTATAAGATTGCTAGCATCCTCTGCCAGCAGGAAGTAGTATGGAAAGCTATGCCCAAATTCCCAAAATATTGTTTTTAAATGTTTATTTTCCTTTAGAAGACCCCGAGGACAGCAGGGAAGATAAAAAATGTGCCTGTCCCTCCTGATCCGGCCAATTAGCATTTACGGGGCCATGGAGCAGGCTTTTGCTTTGATTCCAGCTTTGATGTTCACAAGAAGTGCCCCCTCTGTGAATTAATGTTCCCTCCCAACTATGATCAGAGCAAATTTGAAGAACATGTTGAAAGTCACTGGAAGGTTTGCCCGATGTGCAGCGAGCAGTTCCCTCCTGACTATGACCAGCAGGGGTTTGAAAGGCATGTTCAGACTCATTTTGATCAGAATGTTCTAAACTTTGACTAGCTTTTATTAGGAGTTAGTACAGGTTAGCAGTTACAAAACCCCTCTAGTAGAGAGTGAGGAGACGTCAAGGTATCACGTTCATGTCCTCTCCTCTACACTTCTCTGGTTGAGAACTACTCTGGAGTGCTGTTGCTAGGGCCGGGCTGCAGCTTTGACTACAAATAAATACAGTTTTAATCTGTTTTAAAAAAATAAATAAAAATAAATGTTTATTTTCCTTATAAATGGTTAATGGTCATAGTCAAACTCATTCTGAGGAAAAACGGGAATATGATATAGGAATGATAAAAAAAAGATAGATTGGGGCTGGAGAGATGGCTTAGCGGTTAAGAGCACCGTCTGCTCTTCCAGAGGACCCGGGTTCGATTCCCAGCACCCACATGGCAGCTAACAACTGTCTGTAGTTCCAGTTCCAGGCAAACACCAAGGCAAATAAATAAATAAATAAATAAGTGGTTTTTTTTTAAAAAAAAAAAAGATAGATTATTGAAACTACTTTGATCCAAAACAACTGTTAATCTCAAAATACTTTACATTGATGTGAATTTTGTTTTACTGATATAAATTTAAGATTAATTTTGTTGCACTGTATGCATATTTCTACTCTTGTTTAAGATACTATGTTTATACAGTTCCTTTAAAATTGTTATGTATAATTAAGAAATATAGATTAATAGTTAATCATCTATGATAATCAAATTTATAGTCATGTTAGTTTTTTGATATACAAAGATATATTTCAATTAGATAGGTAATCTTCAAACACTTCAAAAAACTACAGAATATGAGATTTAAAATATTTTAAGAACTTGGACTTTCCTGGACAGTGAGACAGATCTGCTCCTGGCAGCATCAATCTACTTCAAGAGGATGATGGACATGAAGAAACTTCATATAGAATTTACTTTCTTTGTGGCAAAGGTTGGCCACTAGATAAGAAACAGCTCTTGCCTTGACTGCCTGACAGTATGTTGTATAACCTGCACATGCAGGACCCATAGGAAAGTGACTCTGAACTTTGGCAGCATAAGCCAAGATGGTCTTTCAGGTTCCCAGAGAAAACTGACAGACTTTCTGCAGGACACAAGGAGAAGTGACTGACAAATCTTGCCAAAAAGAATGGAATGATCCTTCAGATTTCCTGCTTCATTAAAAAGTCTGCCAGAGACTCTAGGCCTGTATGCTCCAACATTACAAAGGAACTTTGTGTGACTGTCTAGGTAGCCAGATGTCTCTGTTATTTCTAGAATTTGGAGGTTGCTTGCAATGTATTTTCTGTTTACTCAGGTAATATATACTTCCGTGGTCTTTGATAGAGTTAAAGATTAGGTAGTTATAATTCTAGTTTTTCTTAGTTATAATAAAAGGTAATTTAGATATAAAACTTTTATCTCACAAGGATAAAGTGGATGATAAAATATTTTCCTTTAATTTTGCTAAATACAAATAAACTAGATATTGTAACTATAATTCTTGCTTGATAGCTATTTTGTTATATGTAATTTTACTATGTTAAAATTAAAACCTTCCTTTTTGATTAGACAGAAAAGGAGAAGTGATATGGGATGGCTTTCTGTATGCTATGAGTATTCTTTATCATCATTGGTTAATAAAGGAACTGTTTTGGCCTATGGCAAGGCAGCTTGGAGGCAAGCAGAAATCCAAGCAGAGATAAAGGAGGAGGATGGAGTCAGGGAGATGCTGTGAGCTGCTGCTCAGAAGGCAAGATGTAATGGAACACAGGTATAGCCACAGAGCCAAGTGAAAATACATAGATTAATAAGAATGGGTTGAGTTAAGTTGTAAGAGCTAATTGGTAAAGAGCCTGAGCCATAGGCCAAATAGTTTGTAATTAATATAAGACTTTGTGTAATTATTTGGAACTAAGCAGCTATGAAACTACAGGTCTGGACCTTGGGGCTAGACCAGGCCAGAAACTTCAGGCTATACTGTCTCAAAAAAAAGTTAATAAGAGGTCTGGAGAGATGGCTCAGCTGTTAAGAGAACTGGCTGCTCTTCCAGAGGACCCAAGTTCAATTCCCAGTACCCATATGGCAGCTCACAACTGTCTGTAACTCCAATTCTAGGGAATAAGACCCCCTCACACAGACATAAATAGAAGCAAAACACCAATAAAATAAATGAGTATCTTAAATTACTAAAAATAAAAATGTACTGTCTTAGACCCCAAAATCAAGGATCTCTGTGCCAGCATCATCAAAGACTACATCAATAATGTGGAAATTATACTTAAAACCCCATCTGTGAGCTGATCTTTGAATATAGCCTAGTCAGGACCCTGTGGAAGAGCTTGACAGTGCTCTTGGTTAGCCAACAGAACTTGAAGATAAGACCCACTATGAAGACACCACACTTTGATCATAGGACATAAGGAAGTCAAGTGGTACTGGCCTGGAAGTATCCTGCCTGCTGGCTACCTTCATAGTGCCAGAAGGTGATTTTTTTCTCAGACTGCTGGGGGAAAAAGCTATCACTAATTTACCAAGCTGTGAACCCTGTAAGTTACAATAATAACCAGCCTATCAAGAAGTACCCATTGGTGCAATAGTGGCATGAATGTTATGAATGTAGCCAACAGCTTTTCAATTGAGCTTAGACTGCTTAATGTACCTAAAGGTATACTCCAGAAGCGGGAACTCATGCCTGGCCCTGAAAACTTGCCTAAGAAGTAACACCTTACTACTGTCATTTTGCTAAAGGATCATAGTATCAAACTGTCTTTTAAATAAACACTTAATCTTTTTTAATTTTTTAGAAGAAACTCTTACTGTGTAGTCCTAGATTACCTGAAACGCACTATGTAAACTAGACAAGCTGCCCTACATGTAACCTCACAGAGATCCGCCCACCTCTGCCTCCTGAGTGGTAGGATTAAAGACATGCGCTACCATCACCCAACTTGAATACTTATCCTTATATCCATAGACTCTTCATCAGATAAATTTCTTATGCAGCTGGCAGTTAAAACAAAGACTCAAAGCTAGTCAAAATAGAGAAAAGTGACTGTTGGATGCTCATTCACACATGTGATATATATCACAACTCCCCACCCTGAAGGCTGAGGGAACATCATAAAAGAGGGGATAGAAAAATTTGAAGAGCCAGAGGTCAGGGAAGATTGCTGTGAGCTAATATCTTCTAGACATACCAGGGCTAAAGCACTCATGAGTCCACAGGAGCTGTAGCACTGGTCCAAGACCACCTAAGATCAGCCCAGTCAACACACCAGTGGAAGAAAAAGAGGCCCATGAGGCCTCCCCTTTACCTGAGGAGCTATTGCCAGTGGATGGATGCTGGGATATGGAGAGTCAGCTTCCTTGAGCAGTGTGGTCTATGGCAGTTGCCCATGTGTCAGTGGATGGTGCCCTACAGTTATGTATATTCAGGCAGTATTAATTGCATTCAGTGGGTAGAGAAAGAGGAGGAGGAGGAAGAAAAAGTCATGAGGAGTTAGAGGGAACACCAGACAGTAGACAGCATTTAAATGCATTATATTCATATGTGAAATTACCAAGAATAATTTTAATTTAAATAGAAAGATCCTAAAAGAACAGACTGAAAAAAATGCAATATAATATAAAATATTAGTGTTCTTAACACACAGAGTGGTTACAAATCAATAAAAATAGAAAAATACCCTAACTTAAAAAATGTTTTTACACGCTATTGCATGCTACATAGAATAAGAAAATACAAGTCCAGTTAAACATGGGTAACAATTAACCTTTCCAAAATTAACAAGGAAATTACATTGCTCTGTTTTTCTTAGAACCATTACAAGTGTTTTAAATTCATTCTTTTCTACCATACAAATTGGTACTTCTTAGGTAAGTTATTAATTTATTCTTTATACTTACTAATTAAAAATTCATTTTACTGTAAAACAAAGAATTATCTAAACATCTAATTATCATTGTTGCCTCAAAAAATTCATACAAGTACAACCCAACTTAAACATATATATATATGTATGTATGTACATATGTATGTATGTATATGACATTGCCATTGACCTGTTTGATCTCACTGGAAACGGTAGATATTTTTGAGAAGCTTAAAGTCTCAAACTTTTGTGTTCAGGGATATTAGCTGGAAAGCATTCTTCAGATACAGCAATAAGAACCAACCTGCTCCTTCCCAGCAGGGCTAACAGAGGACTTCTCATCTGTAAAACGATAGCACCAGCTTTCACTGTCTGTAGGACACAAAGAGAGGGCATCATGGGGAAGAGGAACACACAGCTGGAGAGTCAGATATCAGAGAATCCAGCAAGTAATGGAATAAATAAATAAATGGACACGGGACTTGTGAACGTCTTGGATTGTTTCGTTTCTTCAAGTGTGTGTGTGTGTGTGTGTGTGTGTGTGTGTATTCACATGTGGAGGTCAGAGGTCAACTTGCAGGAGTTGGTTCCCTCCTCCTGCTCCTCCTCCATGCTTCCAAGGCTCACATTGAGGTCATCAGGTCTGGCAGCAAGCTCTTTTGCCCAGTGAGCCATCTCACCATTTTTTTTTAATAAGACTATCAGAGCCATGATTCTTGAAGAGGGAAATTTAAGAGTGAAAGGCAACAAATTAATGTAGAATTTCATAAGACATCATAATTTTGTGTTTGGAAAAAAGTGTAAATTTTTCCATAAAGCAAACAACCCAGAAGAAAATTCTAAAAAGCCTTGGCTGATAACTACTTACAGAAAATAATAATAATATTAATTTTCATGCCCCTGAAAAGCAAAAATGAATTCATTTGTTTTTTTTATTGAAAAATAAAAAATTACATGTGTGTATGGTATACATCATGATGCTTTGAGGAAGCCAGTTTTCATTTGAATCTCTGGAGAAAGCAGATTTAAATAACTTGGTTTATAATTTACTCTTAAGAAACAGCTGGGATGGGATAAGTGTGTGCATTGGAAAGGGACAGTGTGGAAAAGGCAGGCTGGGGATGGAAGGAGACTGACCTGAGGACAAGTGGCCAGTAGTTAGGATACATGCGCTGGGATCAAAAGTGATAGGTTCCCTTGCACCTTTGTCCCCTAAATTAGTGCTTGGTATACAGGAAGACCAGTTACTATCTACTGACTTAATGATGTGAACACTGAGTAGTTTACACAAGGGCTCATGTGTTTTAAGTTCTGTCTCTACTGTGGCAATGTTGAGAAGTGGAATGCAGTGAAGTCATCAGAGGGAATTCATGTACTTCCCATGGGATTCCAGTTAGTTATTACAGAAGAAGAAGAAGAAGAAGAAGAAGAAGAAGAAGAAGAAGAAGAAGAAGAAGAAGAAGAAGCAGAAGCAGAAGCAGCCTGAGCTGGCCATGGCAGCACACACTTGTAATCCCAGCCCTCTGAAGCTTAGGAAAAAGAATTGAGAATTTGAAGCCAGCCTGGGATATACAGCAAGACACTCCCTCTGACCTCTCCCACAAGGCGGGGAGGGTTGCAAGGGACCTGGCTCCTATACTTTTCTGGCTTCCTGACTCACCATGTGATCTCTTGTACATGTGTCCTGTCACCGTGGTGCCACCCTCTGTGAGGGCTTCACTAGAGGCCAAACAGTCACATAAATCAAGATCTCAGCCTCCAAATCTATGAGATAAATAAATCTCTTTTCTTAATAAGTTTCCCAGTTCCAGTATTTTGTTAGTGGCAGAAAATGGATTAATACATAGATGTCAAAGTCAAACACTGGGTATGATGTCACATGCCTTTAATCCCAGCACTCAGGAGGCAGAGGCAGGTCGATTGATCTCTATGAGTTGGATGCTATCCTGGTCTACATGGTGAATTCCAGGATAGCCAGGACTGCACAGAGAAACCATGTCTCAAAAACCAAACAACAACCATGTCCCTTTCATTCTGGTGAATGTTAAAATTAATCTTACAGTATTAAGTAAAATGGAACATAAACAGATCTATTAGCTACCTACCAGGCAGCTGCATTCTAGGCAGGGAAACGGAAGGATACATGGCATTTGCATTTATACAGAACTTGTTTTTATGAAGTGCATTTTATTTCCTCCTTCTGTCATTCCAGTTTCTGGCATAACCAGATGATGGGCTGGGGGTCCAGCAGCCATTTAGACGTGACCTATATATACTAGACAGCAAACAGAAAGATTGTAGCCTGTGCTCCGATGGCCAGTGTTCCTGATGTGCCCATCCTAAATTATCTGTCTTCAGACTTACTGTTCCATGAAGAATAAATAAATGTCTACAGACACCTTTCCTTCTGAGTGTGCTGTTACTACCAGAGAAAGTTAATCCTAGAGATGTGGATTAGCTCCTAGCCCCTAGAGACCAAGTGAGATTGGCCCAGAAGTGTCCAGATTTCCACAGCAGCCGTAGCCCTCTATCTGTTATCTGTACCTGGCTCCCTGGACACTGCCCCTTCTGCACCTTGAATCAGAGCCCTGTAAGTCTTAGGACAGTGCTTTCGATAGAGGTTCTCCACCAGGGTGTTGCTTCCTCTAACCACAGTCCTGCCCTCTTTATTCATATAGTTCCATAAATGCAGTGCGTAGGAGCCATTGAAGATCGGCTCTGAGTCCCACACCTGGTAATAGCGCCTCCACTGAGGATAGGGGATCGGATAAAATCTCTGGGGATGGAGGAAGGAAATATTCAGACACTTCAGGTCACCTATCCCTTGGAAGTCTTTAAGTCTGCACCACACCCTCAACATCCTTGTCAACAAATTGGGACCTTGGTTGCCCCAAATGCCTGAGTTATAGTGCTCAACAAAGTTCTCCATGCAGGCCCACAGGAAGGGGTGGTGCGGGAGGAACCCAAATACCCCGTTACTGGAGTACCGGGTTCCCTGGGCTGCCAAGAAGTTCTCCTCAGGGATGGGCCTGATGGAGATGACATCAGTATCCATGTAGATGCCACCATATTTCCAGATGATAGCCAGGCGGGATGCATCTGAGCTGACATGGAGCCAGTGTTTCTCAGTACTGCTGTTGACCTATGGGAACAGGTACAAATGAACCTGCAGGCAGTTAAGAGTGGCTAGGAAGGACCACAACAGGATAGATTCCCCAAAATATATCTGATTGCAAGCCAAATTTTATAAATTTCTAATTTACCTTCACCCCAATTTTCCTTGATGTAAAGAGTTTGCAGCAATTATTATGAGTGCAAATATTTTAGCAGCTATTGAAGATTTTAATAAAATGAGTTCTCTTTCATCAAAGCAGCAGAAAGATAGAAGCAAAATATGGCAGGAATTTCACAACAAACAGTGTGAGTCAGTGGGTGACAATGACCACAAATATAAAACTGTGAAGGGTGGATTTTTATAAGTTCTCAAATTGTTGAAGATTGATGTTTTAAAAAATAAAATTAAAATAAAAACAAACTAGGAAACTAAAAAAAAAAAAAATCAATATACTAGCTGAGAAATTAGAGAAGAAAAAGAACCTCCCAATGCATGAATGCATGCCTTTGTTTTGTTTGGAAGGTCCTTTAATGGAATTCGCTGAGGACCTACTTACTATGCACCAGGCTCTGTGAGGTTGCTGGAATCATGGCAATGGGCAAACAGTAAAAATCGGCACTGGCAGGAGATGGACAATAAACTAATATATACTGCACAGGGTGTTGATAGGGACGATGGAGAGAATAAAAAGACCAGGTGAGGGGACCATAAAGTGGTGAGAGAGTGCACAACGTTCCATTAGGTTCCAGCAGAAACGTGACTGCAGTCGATGAGGGCACTGTGAAAACATCGGGGAGAAAGTTCGAAGCTGGAGCAGTGCACAAGAGCAAGGGCCCGCAGGCAGAAGCAGGAGGGAAAGAGGCCGGCAGGGAGAACAAAGCGGAGTTTGGGAAAGGGAAAGGGCACGCAGTGTGGGATCAGGATGTGAAATCATTTGGCAGGTTGGGCAGAAAGGAGTGATGTAATCTGAATGGCTTTTCCAAGGGTCACTTTGGCTGCTGTGTAGACAAGTATCCGGGGAAACGGTGGGAATTGATGGGGACAGAGGCAAAGAAGCAGACTAGGAGCTTGGTGAGGTAATCCAGGCTTGGACCAGGGTGATAATTTGGTGGGAATGAGAGAAGTGATCAGGGTCCATAATCCAGATTAAAAAAGAGGTGAGCCTTCCCTGATGGGTAGGTGAGCAGGAAAGGATGGCTGTACATGCCAAAATGCAAGCAAATCAGAAGAGGAGCGAGTCCAAAGGAATAAAAATAAATCAGGACAAATGATAGTGTTCCCTTTTGGAATGGTAAGAGTGTGAATAAAAGAAATCAAATAAGTTCTTCTGAATTTAAGTATATTGAATAAAAGATTAAACAAAGACCTTTTTGGTTTTGAAAAAAAAAATGAGTTGTTAAAATTCCACTATGAAGAACAAAAGTAAGGTAAAACTTTGCAAAAAAGAAAAAAAAATTATGACACAGTTGCTGAAAATCACTCCTTCATGTACAATCCCGAAAACCTCAAACACAGTTAATAGCTAGCACATATCGATGACCATGCTGAGCACCTTGTAATCTACACAAACCCTCAAAGATGAATGAGGTGCATGGTCATTGTACTTTCCAAATGAGAAACTGAAGAATCAAGATGCTCCATCATTTGTCCTCAGCTATAGGTTGAAGTTAAATCTGAGCAACCCATCTTCAGATACTCAGTCATTCAAAAGAAACTATACTTTGACAAAAATCAGTATAACCTGGGAACTTGAGGGTTGTGACTGAACTAAGAGCCATAGACCATCAAAAGCCCTAGAAGAGAAGAGGGGACCCTGCCCGGGTGTGAGCATTAGCCTGTCATCCACCTTAGATGGGGTGAGCAGCAGAAAGAGGAATAAGGACAACACCCATGCTGACTCTGCACATCTGTAAGAGCTACAGCTACATGTAGGGTCAAATAGCAAATCCAGCAGTCCTTAGGAAATGATGGCACAATGGGTCCTTTTTAACAGGTACCCCCGGTCTGTCTCCTGTGGAGGCTCAACTGGGGCATAACAGGTCATTGCCCTCAAGGGTATTCTGGTATGAATGCTGGAGTCACAAACCCCAGCATAAACCCTACAGACCTCCATGGAGCAAGCACTTAAGGACTCTGTATCTCAGGACCCACTGGCTCCTAAAGTCTAACATGTAAAAGCGAGGTTTATCTTAGACAACCCAAGCTTTGTGCCAATGGATGTTGATTCCAAAGGTTATTTAGGTATCACACCGAAAAAGTGTTCTAAGTAGGACTTAAGTTTCCTTAGTTCAGAACCATAATGAGGTTTTAATATTTTTATTGAGTGATTGATTCACCTGTAAGAAAAAGATGTAGTGTGTAGTATCTCCCAAAATAACATGATTTAGTATTTCTTTTTCTAAGGAGCAAAGTATAATTTTGATAAGAATAGTCTAGTTCAATTATGGGAGAAGTTGTGCAGTCCTGGGACATCCTTAGAGGCACAGACCAAGCTGTTTGTCTCCTCCATTCCTGGTACCTGCCTTCCTGGTCTGTTCCATACCCTGGCACTCCTGGCACAGTGACACCCACTTTCCAGGAACTCTGCTTCTGGCAACTGCCAAGACTAACATATGGACAATTAATACATTTGAATTGATACACTTCCTCCTGGCCAGTACCAATTTGGCATTTCTGACAAATGTTTCCAATTGATTGCAACTAGATTCAAGCCTATGGACCACACACCAACACACCAGAACCCCACTAATGAGGCAAGACAGGGCAGGGAGGAGAGGGAAGAGGGGGAATTTCTTCTCTTTTTATGCTTTAGTAGGCTAAATAATGACTGCCCAAAGATGTCAGGTTCTAATTCCTGGGAACCAGTAAATATGAAGACAGGATGCTTAAAAGTGTGATTAAGTCAAGAATATTGAAAAGATGATGATCCTGAATTATGTTTCTTGAAAATATCACAGGTGTCATTTTAAAAAAAAAAATGGGATGGACAGAGACTCTGCAAATACAGAGGTAAAGGGGATTTTTTAAAAGGAAGTAGATTGATGGGCTACAGGCCAAGGAACAGCTGGGCCACCAGAAGCCGTTAAGGACAAGGAACACTCCTACCCTACAGCTCCTGCTGCGACTGTGGCTGCCAGAGCTGAGAGTGGAAATATCTGCTGCTGTCAGTCACCAAGACTGAGGTTAGTTGTTTGTGGAGGTCTTATAAACTAATACAAGGGCAGATACAATAACCTCTCTTTTGCTGCTTGTCTCAAAAAGCTTAAATATTTGCTGACATTTGGTCTAGGGTAGATGAGAATTTAGGTAGAATTTCACATGGCAAACAAGTGTTATTTCTGTTTTTAAAAATAATATTCCTAGCCAGTGGTGGCACATGCCTTTAGTGACAGTACTCAGAAGGCAGAGACAAGTGAGTCTTTGTGAGTTTGAGGCCAGCCTGCTCTACAAAGCAAGTTCCAGAACAGCTAGAGCTGTTAAACAGAGACACCCTGTCTCAAATAATAATAACAATAATTTTTATAAAAATTAACATTTTTAAAGTCACTTTTATTTCAATCATATTCAAATATCTCTTGTAATAGTTGTTTGATTTCTTTAGTTTTTGTTTGTTGGAGGAGCTTGATTTGTCTATGGTTTTTAGAATTTTTTTGTTCTTTGAGACACTCTCAAGTAACCCAGGCTGGCCTACAAATTGCTATGAAGCCAAAGACGACTTCAGATTCCTGATCTCCCTACCTCTACCTCCCAGGTAGTAGGATTACTGGTGTGTGTCCCATGAAGGCTTCCTTGGTTCTTTTTAATTCTGGAGATGGTTGCATAGCTGAAATCATTATAATAGAAAGGAGACATTCAGTCCATGTTCTCATAAGATGTCAGTTAAAAACCAAAACAGCAAAAGCTCAGTTAAGCCCTATCTATTGGAATCCTTGACTAACTATATTCTAATTCTCTTAAAGCACTCACTAGCTAACTGTGCATCTTCTGTGAGACCAGCACTGCACTGAAATATTATTTCCTTATTATTATATACCGCTAAGAGGAGGAGAATTTGATTTCTAGGAGCTCCAGGGACTTCTCGATCATATTTTGCTACAACCCAATCTTATGGAGCAGCATGGCACTAATCCTGCCTGAAATTTCAACCTACATCATTTCATTTTAAATATTTCTTGGTTTCCACCTCTGGTGTTGAAAAGGTTTAACATAGATGGGCTTTAAATAACAATGAAAAATAATTGTTTCATGCCTAGAAAAGATTAAAAAATTATTTAATTAAGAAGAGCCTCCCAAAATACCAAGACTCTAAGAAATAAGCCTCAGTGCAAAGGAAACCAGTCTAATCAGTTCGCTGAAATATCTTCCATTTACCTGAATCAGAACTTCAACCCATTAGTCTGAGAGCTAGACTTGACTCTTTCCTGAGCCCTTGTACTCAGTTTACCTGTCCACAGTAAGTGTATTAGACCCAATTTTTTTTTTGCAGGTTCTGTTTCTCCCTCCCAACACAGACTTACTCAATGCTTTGAACACTTACTTTGGTGTACCACGAAAATAAGGGTGTATCTTCAAACAGTTTTTTCATGTCCAAAGGGGCAAAGAAAACATTGTCTATGGCTGAGAGCAGGGAGAAGGCTGGGTAGCTGACGTTTGAGGTCAGCTGTGTGGTATTGCTGAGCCTTTTCATAAAGAAGATGACCGGCCGCTCCGGGTAGATTTTGGAAGCAGACTCCACAGCACAGGAGACGAGTGGAGGGGGCTCCATCCTTTCAGACGTCTCTATGAACACGATGCTTCGCCCATTGTGCAAGAGGCCTTCTGGTCCTTGTGGAGATGTGAAGAAAGGCAGGCAGGCAAAGAAGCAGTTAGACCTCAGGGTGAGCTGGTATAGCAGGCCACAGGTAAACACCAGTACCAGTGACAGGGACAGGTGGAGCTCCTTCAGCATGTTCTCCGGCTCTCCCAACCTCTCCTTTAAGCAACACAGTTCATCGGAATTCACCCTAGTGATCCTAATAGAGACAGCATGCAAGAAAATAAGTAAGAATATCACTTATTGATTAAGACAAAAGAAGTCACAAGTTAAATATGATCAAGTCAAGCCTGGAAGTATTTTTAAAAAAATCATCTTAGATTTAGATTTATATAGGAAGACAATTAACTTAATACATATAATGTTAATGCACAAATTGTCTTAATAGAAGAAAAGAAAGCCATCATCTCATTATTCCAACTCAATAGGAGTCAAGAATGTAGGAAATTTTGACTTACATTCATGATTTTTTTTTAAAAAAATTACAATAAAACTTTCTTAATCTAATAAATAATACCTGCCAGAAAAATACACACATGATAGCATCTGGATGGTGTATAGATGAAAAATATAGATGAAAATGGATAGATAATAATATAAGAGTAATATAGATGACAATATATAGATAATAATATATAAAAATCAGCCTTCTTCACACAAAACACTCCAGTAAAGTTTGGCTATGATCAAATGCTCATCATCAGTTTGCTAGTCAATATTATTCTAACAATTCTAACCAAGTCAATGAAACAAAAGAAAAAAATCACTAATATAAATATTAGAAAAGGCCAAAGCGTTACCGGTTTCCCAGACTATGACCACAGATGGGGAAAACTGAATATAATGTGTTCAAAAATTAACGGAATTTAGAAGAATATTAACTGAAGGTTAGAGATGTGGGAGGTTTGAGTCCAACCCAGATCATCTACCACCACAGTGCAGGCTCCAATTGCCGCCACAGTGGTTCCCTCCCTGCAGAGGCAGCTTGTACCCAACCTGACTATAAGACAGCGGGATCTCAATTCCTAAAGAGCCCATTTTTGCCTTCTATATGACTCTTTTAGAAAACCCGAATCCAGGAGCCCGGAACTTACTTTCTAGCCAGAGTCTTGAAGTTCACCAGTATTTGAGGTCTTAGGAGGGAGGTCACATCTGATAACTCCCTGCCCAGTCTTCAAATCAGCCACACAGAGGAAAGTAAATCATTGGCAAAAGATTAAGAATAAAGCTAAGAACTCTCCAGGCAGCTCCTCCCATTACTAAGCTCCTCCCCCTTACCATGAAAGTAAGTATGTGGGGACAATAGGAGTTCACAAGATGTTTCAGATGATCCATACACTTGGCAATTATGTTTGGGGATCTATCATGGGTGCTCTGAGAGGTAGAGGTAGAGGAAATTATATGAGAACATAATGCTGGTGCCATGTACCTGCTCAGTTTAGCTTGAATCAAACTCACGGACAGAGTCCTGTGAAAGATTCTTTACTGGACAGTCTGTAAACTGACCCAGATTTCTTCTCCTTTGCAATTGTGATGAAAAGGATTGATGAGAAGAAAAGAAAGCCTATTTGCTCCCGTCAAAGCAGTGAACAAACTCCAGGTGCCTAAGGGCCCAGGGATGTACAATGAGAAGGGACTCCCCACTACACACACACACACACACACACACACACACACACACACACACACACACACACACACCGTGTCAGCTACAATGGCTGCAAAAGGGGTCTTTTTTGCTTTGGTGTACCATTTCAGGGTAGGAGCTTCCTCTTACTATCACAAAGCCAGTTTGAGCACCCTCAACTAATGTGGGTTTCTCCAAGGTATCTTCATCCCCATGGTCTAGCCACATGGCCCCTGATGTGAGCCTTCAACAAGCCTCTTCAAAGCTGTTCTTTGGCCAGGCAGTGGTGGCCTTAATGCCAACACTCAGGAGGTAGAGGCAGGTGGATCTCTGAGTTCAAGGCCAGTCTGCTCTACAAACAGAGCTAGTTCCAGGGCATCCAGCAATACACAGAGAAATCTTGTCTCAGAAAAACTGGAAGGAAAGAAGGAAGGAAGAAAGGAAGGAAGGAAGGAAAAAAAGGAAAGAAAAAGAAAGAAGGAAAGGAAGGAAAAACTCTTCTCTGCTCAGAGAATCACCTGTCCTTGGTGCAGAGCTTCCTCTCAGACAAAAACAGCGTCTCCTGGATGCTGCACTATGATCACGGACGTACCCTACTGGACAGACTGTGAATCCAGTCCTACATTAAGGGAACCAAAGCTGTCCCATTTCTTGATATTGCTGGATTTCTTTGTCTGGGCATCCCCAGTAGTAGCTTTTTGTTCTTCACCTGCTTCTCCTTTGGGAACTAAATTTCTTCTGTGGACCTGATCAACTCTGGGCTCAAGGTAATCTGGCATCTTTTGAGAGTTCTTGGAGTTGAATCAATGTAGGTGTTCTTTCCTACAAATGGAAGGAAAGATTAGTGGTCCTGCTGCCTGCTTGACACTAACTAGAGAGCTGGTTTTGTTGGAAGTAATATATCCCTTGTTCCTAGTTGCATTTAGCTGATTATACATTGGCATAAACAAATGAGCCAGTGGTCAAGAAAACAGTGACATAGTTAGTGGTTTTTTTCACTGGTGCATGGGTGTGAGCTTAAGTGATGCAATGAAATCTCAAGCATCATAGGTAGATTTTGCAAATGAAGCACCAGGTACAGTGATGCCTGCATCTGTCACAGGCCAAGAGCACTAGGACCCTGAGAAGTGCAGAAATAACCTTCTTCAGGCTCACCATGGGGATGAAATGGCTAAAGAAGAACCTGACTTCCCACCAGGAAGAAGAGGAAAGACAGTGTTAATAAGGATGGAGTTGGGCAGAGTGATGCACACCTGTGATCCCAGCTCTAGACATACAAAGGTAGGAGGATCAGGAGTTCAGAGTTATCCTCAACCACATAGCAAGTTCGAGGGCAGCCTAAGATATATGAGATCCCCCTCACAAACAAAACAAAAGTTAATGTAGATAGTATTTGAACTCTTTGATAAAAGCATAAAGCTCAATGGGTGATTTTTTAAATTTATGAATGAAATTTATATATCATTGAACCTTAAGGAGAAAGATTTTCACTTTGTGTGAGTGGGTATGATGTGTACAAAAAGCACATCACAAGTCCTGAGGAATGTTTAAGATCATAGCTTGATGTCTTTCCTAGTCTTCCTGAATCATTTGGATCATTCCATATGGAACCTCCAAGGGTGGTAGACATCCTTTCTAGAAGGACTGGCTAGACTCCTTCCCTTCCGTCTGCTCCCCATTCTGCTACTCCTAGCCAATACTCTCAGTTTCTGTCTATCCAAGATGAGGCTACTGCAAGGGCTCTCAACTCAGACTTCATGGATCCCTGGCATCCACAAGGATGGGTCACAGGAAATCATCACTGGGCTATAATTTATATTGAACCTGGATGTCATTTTACCAAGATCTCCCTACATATCACTTGTCCTTCACCCCAAAAAATGCTGATGCTCTTTACACCAGACCCTCTGCCCCAACACTGTTTTCAAAATGTCTTCATGTTTTCACTACAAATCTCAGGATTTCTAAACTCCAAAAGTGATCCCTAGAAACCCTAGCGAGAACATTTGATAGAGATATACAGAGTGCTGCTGGCCTTTGAGTAGCAGGTATATCAGAATATCCTGGTGAGAGTCATATACAAATCCAGGTATTATTTGCTTTCTTAGAAACGTCTACTTTACACACACATACACAAAAAAAAATTCTCCATTAGAGTGCAGGCCAGATCAAATAGACTATGAAGCCTGGGCAATTGTCCTGGTTGATAAGGTGTTGGAAAATGTAGATTGGTATAGCCCCAAATAAAGAAACAAAATAGAAAAAAAAGTTTTGAATCCAATGTTATTTCTGTTTATGAGGCTTTCCCTTGGATGCTGAGCTTTTTTTAATAATTTATTTTTATTTTATGTGCTTTGGTATTTCACCTGCGTGTATGTCTTTGTGAAGGTGTCAGGTCTTGGAGTTATAGATAGATGAGAGTTGCCATGTTGGTGCTGAGAATTGAACCCAGGTCCTCTGGAAAAGCAACCATTGAGCTACCTCTACACACACACACACACACACACACACACACACACACACACACACACACACACCTCTTTAAAAAGCAAGGCAGAGAGAGAAACCATGAAATCAGAAAAGAGCTTTTTCAACCCTTTGTGCCAATGCGTACCCTTCGATAATCTCCATTAGAAATGGTTCAGGATTTGGAGCAAAGCACCCTCTTGCATAAAGAACCCACTGTATTAGGCCAGGAAGGTTAGAAGGATCTTTAACAGCAAATGTTTATTGACTTAAATTGTACCTAAGAAGTACACTTTGCCTTTCTGTAGCTTCTTTGAACTCGGTTTACTGTGAGAAGGAAATACTTAACGCCTGCAGCACAGGTCCTGTTTGCTTTGGCCTTTGGTGCCACTGTTCCGGTTTTTAACATTTGTTAAACAAGTGGGACCGATAAACTTGTTAAAACATCCAGCTACTAGCAGTCCAAGACAAATTATCCAAGGCGATGGCTTGGCCACATGGCTAATTCCTTTCCTCGAGCAAACAAAACCCCAGGGGGGGTTATGTTAGGCTAGGTGTCAATAGATGGGGAGATGGCTAGATGTGGGCTTCATCTCACCACAGAGTGGCAACAATCAGACAGCATAGTGGTTGGGAAACCAGGAAGAAATAATAAAAGAAGTGCTGCATGCTTAGAGGTTATGACATCATTAAATCCTGAAAAATATAATTTTTAAACTAGAAGTCAGTGGCTCAATGCCATCATACCTACCTCACAATGCAATGTATCTTAGACTTCCAGTGAAATGGACCTAATCTTTCTCTTTTATTTGGGCATACTTAAATCAAACATGCCCCTGTATATAAAACCTTGCACAGCTATTAAGCATGTTTCTTGGTTTGTTTTATTGTGCAATACACATAATTACCCCCTGCCTTTAACATTTATTTGCAGATAAAAACAGCTGCTGGGAGATAAAGTAAAATAAATGTTCTGGGTGAGCCGCTCACATCCAAAGGCATCACTATCTAAGGCTGTGTGGTCAAACCTTCTGACCCAGAGTTGAGTTCTGTCATCTTCCACAGGAGAAGTGGAAACATCTTAGACGTACCCATGTGGCCCACATGGCATGCGGCTGTCTAAGGAACTGCGTGTATCTCAATACAGCTGACCAGCTGTTATATGCTACTCTTATGTCAAACCTCAGTCCCAACTTTACCTAATCTCAATGAGATGTATTTGGAGGGGTAATTAAATTCAGATTTAATTCAAACTGGGGAGGGGTAATTAAATTCAGATTAAATCAATCCCTCTTTGTTGGCAAAAGCAGCAAAATAACTTTATTTGAAGTGAAATAATTATACAGATTTAAAGGAGAAATATATCGTGAATACTAACAGCAGGCACATTAGTCCAGGGTATGGGCCAGATTGAGACATTTATAAGAAGATCAATCACAATCTCCTTGTTTCTGTC
This sequence comes from Sigmodon hispidus, assembly GCA_004025045.1. Classification (NCBI taxonomy): domain Eukaryota; kingdom Metazoa; phylum Chordata; class Mammalia; order Rodentia; family Cricetidae; genus Sigmodon; species Sigmodon hispidus. Next base: position 14,324 of record PVIH01018491.1, on the reverse strand, counting down.
TCCATGGTTCTCCCTCCCTCCCCCCACCCCCGTGCTTCCAAAATGGTAAAAAAATAATAATAATAATAATTGTCTTCTGTATAAACCACCCAGTGTGTGAAATTTTGTTATAGCACACTAGGCCTTGATAGAAATGCCATAGTAAGCTTCCACATGCTTCATGACAATCTGGATCTTTAGCTCTAGAGGATGCTAAAACTGCTCTTAAAAATTAGGACCAGGGACCAGTAAGATAGCACAGTGGGTAAGGCCCTGGCTTCAAACCTGATATGACAGCTCAGTTCAATCCCAGGAAACCACATGGTAGAAGCAGAAAATGGACTCCTGAAAGCATTAGGACCAGGTGTCAGTGGGGATGGAGAGCTCTGCATACACAACAGCTCACCACAGCACAAGGGTACTTCCTGGTCTACAGACATGTCTTTTTTTCCCCCAGATGGAGATCCGTCTCCTATTCCTCCACTGTCACTATTTGCACAGGTGCCATGTTGAAAGTCACAGATCCTCATCCTCAACTCTCCTTCTTCCTAGAGTCTAAGCTGTGTGTAAACACAAGTTCTCGGAGAAGCAGATACTAAGATGATGTTAACACTGTATGGACTGTATGGAGACAGCAGTGATGTGGGTTTTCATTGCTTTGTATGACTGAGGCAGCTATCAGCTTACAATGAAAATCTGAGAGAACTCTGGCAGGAAATATGACATGTTGACTGAACTAAGATTGTCCTTGGCTAAGACAAATTCAGTTATGTCTCCAAAAGCCTGGTATTAGCAGAATCCTGTGTGTCCCTGGAATAGGTAGACATCAGGGATCTTGTAACATACAGTCATTGGCTAAGAGGAGCCTGCAGGAAGAACCTCAAACTCAGGAGAATCTGCTCAGCTGCGGGTGTGCACCCCGCCCCCACCTCCACCTCAGTTTCACTCTGCACTTTAGAGGTCTGTGAGAAGGCATTCTCATGACCACCACATGACACCCTTGGAGCTGTACATACTACTTCCTCTGTGAGTTCATGAAATGGTGTTTCAGTGGCTCCATTTCTTCATGAAGGGAAACAACCAGTATGGAACTATAGTCTACCCTCATCATCTTCCCACACACACATTCCTAAGAGTACATCTTTACTCAGTCTGCTAAGTAAATTCCCTTGCTAAATTCCCTTCCCACTGGGAGGCTAGCTCACCATGTGTTAGTAGCTTAGCTGGCCTTCAGCTTGCCTTCTTGATATGCCTGAATGCTTGACAACCATACCTATCTCAGTTTAGATTTGCCACGAATCTGTCTACACCAGGAGGCACAGAAGTTAATTTCTTATACACAATCCTTCTTGCTGCTATTATGTAAAACAGTTTCCTTTCCACCTGCTGAAGGAGATTAATGACCCGCAGTGATGTAACATCTCTTTTTACACTCTGGTCCCTGAGCACAGGATGTCCAACATGCCTTGCAGATGTCTGTGAATCGATGGGACTCTTACAGTGTCACCTGGCAAGACTACACCCTGTTTGGGACTAGAAACTCTAAAACTGATGAGCTCAGAGCCTTAGTGACAAAAAGCACAAAACTCCCACCAGGTCATTAGAAGTGACAGTCAGTATGGAAGCCTATTTATAATTCCTTGCTTGCTGGATCCTTCCTATTAATAACAAAGCACCAAATACAGATGTCTGAATTGACATTAATGTACTGTGACCTGAATGATGGCATCCGATTCTTTCAGTGTTTTTCTGCAAGCCAGCATAGCAACTGTCAGACCAGTCCAGAAAGTTGTCTCCGTTTAGTGTAATTTGCTATAAGATCCCACTGTTACTGGGCCACTCAATTCCATCCAGGTAAAGTAATGTGCAAATGCTATGCTCCATGAGATTACATAAGAATCAAGCATGCCACAAGCTTCAGACAATGATGCCTTTGAGGCTTTGCAGGCAGGGGAGCAAACACAGACTTGGAAATTTCATTCTTCTTTAATGTCATTCTAAAAGTCATTAGCTTTTCCAATGTACGGTGCTTTATTTTATGTGCCAACTTAACTAGGGTAAGAGGTGCTCAGAGAGCTGGTAAGTATCATTTATGTGTGTTCCTGGAGGTGTTTCCAGAAGAAAGAAACATCTTAATCAGTAGACTGAGTAAAGATGTACACTTATGAATGTGTGGGCATCAACCAATCTGCTGAAGACCTGGGTAAAACAAAAGGCTGGAGAGTGAGTCTACCCTACTGTCCTCCCTCTGAGTTAAGACATTGATATTCTTCTGCCACTGGACATCAAAACATCTGATCCTGTGGGAAATGTGGCAGAATACTACTGTGGCAGGGTTGACCCTGTCTCTAAAGGAATAAATAAATTTGAAAGAACAATAACCTGATCCACTGCACGCCAATCAGAATGGCCAAATGCCAGAACCAGTGGAAGGTGAGTGAGTGAGCATGTTTCCAGATCTGGAAATAGAAGAGCCATTTTGGAGGACAGTTGGCAGTCACTCATGATCATGGGCCTTGATCTTACACCCATGGGAACTGAATGCTTATGTCAACATAAAAACCTAAATATGGGTTTCTGCACACTGTAGTTCTAAGTATATGGCATTCTGAGAGACAGAGAACAGAGGGAATGAAGAGATCAGTAAATGCCAGGACTCAAGGAACAGGGGAAACAGAACAGAGCACAGAGGGATTTTAGATTAGGGAATTATTCTGCATGATGCTATTCTGTTGGATACAGATCACTATATATTTGTCTGAATTCCTAGCATACATAATAAAGTATAAATCCTCATATGAGCTTAGATGAAAATTAGGGATATATTCTGTCAGTCACAACAAAGCACTACTCTAGGAAGAGATCATTTTTACTATATCTATTCTTTAATGATTTGAGAATTTCAGACATATATACGGTACAGTTTGATCATATTAATCCCCTACTCCTCCCTCCAACTTCCTCTGCACCTCCCTCCTCACATACACAATCCCTTCAACTTCTTATCCTTTTTTTCTTTAATAATCTACTGAATACAATTAGTGTTGTCTATAGGTATATAGGTGTGGGCTCATCACCTGGAGCATGGTGAACTTGCCAGGGACCACACTCCTAAAGAAAACTGACTTTTCTCTCCTAGCAGCTATCAGCCATCAATAGATAGGTAGAGGTGTGGCCTCGGGTCTTAGATTTCCCTCTTTGAGTCAGGATGGAATGTTGACTGGCTTGCTCTTATACAGATCTTGTACAGAAAACCACAGGTGCTGTGAGTTTCTGAGTCTTGTCATATCCAGAAAACACTGCTTTCACTCCCATCCTCCTAGACTTCTGGTTCCTTCTCAAAATCTTTCCATCCTATCTTTCACAGTGTTCCCTAAGTCTTAAGGGAAGCGAGTGTAATACACTGGAGAGAGCTATGCATGTGTACACGGGAAATCTTTGTATTTTCCTCTCCATTGTACAGTGACCTTAACACTGTCAAACTATCTTCTATCTAAATAAAAAGGAAGACTGGCCAGATATGGTGGTGAACACCTTTAATCGCAGTACTTGGTAGTTAGAGGCAGATGGATGTCTGATCATCCTAGTCTACAGAGTGAGATGCAGAATAGCCAGGGCTATGTAGAGAGACCCTGTCTCAAAAGAACCAAAATTAATAAATATAATTTTAAAATGCAATCAGAGAGGAAAGCATGTATCACACATACAAAGTAGCAAAAATGCAGGTATTTTACTCCAAAAACTGATGTAAAAAAAAATATTAATAAATTAACATACACCAACTAAAATTAACATAAAACTATATCCCTTGTAAAAATACCTTTTAAAGAGAAGATTAAGATTACTTTTAGATCAACATATGCTAAGTTTATAATCAATTCCCCTTCACTATAAGAAATGGCTATAGGTTAGCTCTTTTGAGCCAAGGAATAATTTTCCCAGAAAATAGAGATATTTTTTGTCTTGTTTTAGCTTTTAAAAGTTTTATTTTAATATTTATTTATTTATGGTTCTTTGATACAGGGTTTCTCTGTGGAACCCTCCCTGGCTGTCCTGAAACTCTCTCTGTAGGTTCCAGGCTTTGCCTTAAACTCAAGAGATTTACTTGCTTCTGCCTCCTGAGTCCTGGAAGGTTTATTCTACAAATGAAATCCATTTTTTTAAAAAGCTGATCATATATATATATATGTATGTATATATATACACACACATATGTGTTTGCTGTTGTTTTGAGACAGGGTTTCTTCATTAAGTCCTAAAACTCACCATGTAGAATAAACTGGGCTAAAACTCAGAGATCCACCTGCCTCTGCATCCTGAGTGCAGGGACCAAAGGTGTGCACCAACACACCCATCTTATGCATTAGTTCTTAACCTTTACTGTAAGAAGTGAACACACACACACACACACACACACACACACACACACACACACACTGCAGCATCTTGCAGCACTTTCAAATGTAGGCATAATACATTTTTAAAAGTATGTGTTTGGGGCCTGGCATGGTGATATACACTTTTAATTCCAGAACTTGGGGGTGGGGAGTGGGGAGGTTTATCTCTGAGGTCAGTTTATTCTACATATTGAGTCCCTGGGCAGATAGGATTACATGGAGATACCTTGTCTCAAAAAAAAAAAAAAAAAAAAAGACATCTGGGGCTGGAGATCTGACTTAGTGGCTCCCAAGTACTTACTGTTCTTCTAAGGGGACTTGAAATTTGAGATTATTTTTTAAAGCCATTAAAAACATTGTAATATAATCTACTACTTAAATACAATAAAAACAATATAATGCAGTGTTTATAACACATATAAAAGTAAAATATGCTGGGTGAGGTAGTACATACCTGTAACCTCAGCACTGGGGAGCCTTAAACAGGCATGTTGGGAATTTGAGGCCAACCTTTGTTACACAGCAAGACATTGTGTCAATTTTTTTTTAAAAAAGCTAAATGTATGATTAAGCTAACTAATGTAGTAATGGAGATATACTACTGTAACATTCTTGTCCTATATTTGAAGTATTATTACCTGGAAAGAAATCACACAATTATGATTTAATGAGGTACACGGCAATCTCAAAAGAATCCACTAAGACCACACAACAGTGCTCTTAGCCAGAAAAGAATGTGAAGAAGGAATAATAAGAAAAGTTTAATTTTTCAAAAAACTCCAAAAAAGGAAGAGATGGAAAATGACAATAAAAACGAAAGGGGTCATATTAGCTAGGGTTTCTATTGTGAATAGACACCATGACCCTGGCAACTCTTATCAAGGAAAACAGTTAACTGAGAATGGCTTACAGGTTTAGAGACTCAGTTCATTATTCTCATGGCAGGAAACAGCAGTGAGCAGGCAGACATGGTGCTGGAGAAGGAGCTGAGAATCTACATTTATAACCGCAGGCAGTGGAAAGCAAACTGGCTTGAGCTTTGGAGACTTCAAAGCCCATCACCTCCTCCAAACACCTCCTCTAACAAGGCCACATCTCCTAATAGTGACACTTTCTATGGGCCCATAAAGACCATTTTCTTTCAAAGCACCACAGTGGGTATATTACATAATCATACCCACTATATGCCAAACACACATGAATGTAAAAAAAATCAATTCTATTAATAACCAAAATAGAGAGTAAAGTTAAGTTTGCTGTCAGTGGTTGCATTATCCTAAGACTTCTCTGTGAGAAACATGGGCTAAAGTATGTAAGCATCCATGGGATATTCTGCTTCTCTGATTCTCTGGCCCTTGAAAATCATGATTGGCCATTCAAAAGATAAAAATTTGAAATAATCTATAAGAGATTATGTAAGGCCTTCTGTAGTCCTGAATTCAAACAGAATTCAAGTCAGGCCAGGCATGATGATACACCTCTGTAATCCTAGCACTCAGCAGACTAAAGCAGGAAAGCAAGTTTGAGTTCAAAGCCAACCTGATCTACATATTGAGTTCCAGACCAGTCAGGGCTGCACAACAAAACCCTGCCTCAAAATAACCTGTCCCTTCCAAAGAATTAATATGAACTTTGACCTGTGCGCATTTCCTAGCTCTATCCAGTGAATGAGCATAGAAATAATGTCGGGAGCAACTGGCCATCTTGGTACTTAGACAGACTGACCTTAGCTACCATGTCTATGAGCAACAAAGGCTGAAGAAGGAAACCGGGTCATCCCAGTCTGTTATAGAAAAACTATAAGGCAGGTAATGAATCTGAAATATAACTTCACATATTAAAGCAATAAAAGCTAATAACTGCTTATATAATAATCCAGGAATCACCTAAGCAAAGCAAGGCACTCTACTTTATTAGGTATAATAATCACAACTACTTTAAGTTTTTATTGAAGCTCTTCAAATATCTTAAAATCATCAACAAGAATTTTTTTGTTTTGTTGCAGGGTCTCACTACGTAGTCTTGGCTGATCTGGAACTCACCATGAAGACCAGGCTAGCCTCAAACTCACAGAGATCCTCCTGCTTTTGCCTTCTGAGTGCTGGACTTAAGGTGTGCACCACCACAAGGAGCATAAGAAACCAGAAACTTTGTGCCTCCTGGTGGAGGACCATGGGACCCCTATTGGATTTTTGTTTTTGTTTTTGTTTTCTTTGAGACTGAGTTTCTCCTTGTAACAGCCTGGGCAGTCCTGGAACTCACTCTGTAGACCAGGCTGGCTTCATACTCACAGAGATCCACCTGCCTCTACCTCCCAAATTCTGGGATGAAAGGCATGCCCCACCACATCTGGAAATTATTGGTCTTTTGAAAGGGAAGCTACTCGGGGCTGGAGAGATGGCTCAGCGGTTAAGAGCACCCTCTGCTCTTCCAGAGGACCCGGGTTCGATTCCCAGCACCCACATGGCAGCTAACAACTGTCTGTAGTTCCAGTTCCAGGCAAAACACCAAGGCAAATAAATAAATTAATAATAAATAAAGTTTAAAAAAAAAAAAAAAAAAAAAAAAAAAAAAAAAAAAAAAAAAAAAAAAAAAAAAAAAAAAAAAAAAAAAAAAAAAAAAAAAAAAAAAAAAAAGAAAGGGAAGCTACTTTCATCTAAGGAAGTCTTAGATCCCAGTTTTTAAAAATATAGAGGATAAGATCATAGAATCTTTATCTGAAAAATAAATGCTTTTTATACAATCAAAAGGAAATCAGCAGTAATAAGAGGGGTATCCTGAAAAGTGAAGAATATTTTATAGACATGGCAATATTTCAATGCATGAATCTCTTGTATCTAGGATTACACAAGGGTGAGAGACTACAAAGAAACACACAGCAGTGGTTGTTGTTCAGGGTGAGGTGGAGGGTCCTTTGGGAGGAAGGAAAGGTATTGAGATGTAGAGTGTTCGTGGTAGACTTCTGGACATTCAGGATGGCCTGAGTAGTAATTATAAGGGTGTTCATAATACAATAATTCATTAAGCCATATATTCAGTCAGGGGGATTATTTGATTGTGCATTATTATTTTATTATACAATTTTCTTTTATAAAACAGCCCAAAGTCCCAATAATTACAGATTTCTTACAAGTGAGAGTAATGCACACACAAAAGAAAATCTATCAGAATATCAATTTATTTTTACTTTTGTTTCTGTTTCTTGTTTTGTATAAAGGATGTCTTTTTTAAAAAAAAAAAAATTTTTTTTAGATTTTTTAATGCAAATTGGTGTTTTGCCTGCATGAATGTCTATATGAGGATGTCAGATCTCCTGGAACTGGAGTTACATCTGTGAGCTGCCATGAGGGTGCTGAAAATTAAATCAGGTCCTTTGGAAAAGCAGCCAGCTCTTAACTGCTGAGCCATCTCTCCATCTCCAAAAGGTGTCTTTATATTGTTTTAAAAAATATATTTAATTTTAATGAAATATCCCAACATCCTATCAATTAAAAAAGTAAGAGATGATCAAAAAACAAAATTATAACTTTTTTATTATATGAAAACTCCCACAAATCAGTAAGAAATTAAAGTTTAACCTAGTAAGAAGTCGAATAAAAGCTATCTATAGACATTTCAAGATGAAAGATAACTTCAAATAGTTTTGAATATGTGAGGGCCATGTCTCACAGGAAGGCTCATTAAAATTGCCCCGAAGGCCTAGGAAGATGCTTCTTCTATGAAGAACACATGTTGCTTTTTAGTGGCTGTTAATAGTCACTTCTGAGAGGACAAACAAATGGCTAAAATAAATGTAAATCTGGTCCAAATAATAATCAGAGCACTGCTGTTACAATAGCTATTATTACAAAATAGTCATAAAGTACCAGAGGGAGTGGCTTATGATTGTACTCCCAACTCTCCAGAATCTGTAACAGGAGGATGGCCATGAGTTCAAGGCCAGCCTGGGAAGTAGAATGAGATCCTTTTTGTAAAAACAAAGATATTGTTTTGGTAGAAGTAGAGAAAACAGACCCTCTCTCTGTTGGCTGGGATGTAAGTTGGTACATTTATTGTGGGAGAACATATGGATATTTCTCAAGATGTTAAAGTAACAGAAGTAACAGAAGAAGGAGGAAGAAGAGCAGGACAAGGCCGGAGGAGAGAAAGCTCCTGGGTGGCATGGCAATCCTGCTCCTCCAGGCATTGCCCAGGCCCCTGTCCCTGGCAGGGCTAAATCTCTGGCTGCAGCAGGCAGATACTGGCCTTTTAACTAGACATTCCTGGAAGATCTTGGTGTCTGCTGCTAATCTGGTAAGAAAGCCTGTGTGGGTACCAACAGTCAAAACTATGCCTGTGACACAGACACTGTTGTGAACAGTCTTAGTACTGCAACCACTTGTGACAGAGGCTCTGGCTGGTGCATAACCACCATCATCATCCCAGAAACCACGTGACATCGATTGCCGACAAGGAAGCCCACAATTGTTCATCACTGCCATTCTGCTATAGAGTTTTACTAAAATATTTACAACCTCATTTTAATAAAGTGGTGAACGCCTCTGACTCGGTCTCCACCGTGTGGTACAGTACTTTCCGGGTACAGTAGTAGCAGAGCTCACTGCCTCTCAGCATGGCCCTGCAGTCCCTTGTGTGGACAAAGCACTCTGGAGTGCCAGCTGATAATGCAGCCACCAAAGACTCTAGAGTCACTGAAGAGGAAGGAGTCTCTCTGCCTGGCCTCTCCGGAGCCTGGGCACGCCCACCTGCCACGGCTGTGGGCTGCAGCTGAACAGGGTCTATGAAGAGGACTCACCCAACTCCCGAAGTAGCGACTCTCCCGGTCAGCACAGGCCCTGCCCACCTGGGAGAAAAACACAACAATCAGGGTAGGGGACACTCTTGAGAGAAGCGCTGAGTAACTTACACCCGGGAGAAAAAAAAAAAACAGGACAATCAGGGTAGGGGACACTCTTGAGAGAAGCGCTGAGTAACTTCCAGGAGTTCTATGGCCACTTTGTCCTTTTGGTTTTCCTTTCTGTCCCATTTTTTCCACATCTCCAGGTACAAATTTGCAGGCTGGATGCCTCCTCCCCCTCACAAAAGCATCAACAGAAAGACTGAAAGGCTGGTTCTGGGACTCATTCTGCAACACTCCTCCCTGCCCCCTTCACCCACCTGCTCATCTGAGATAGGTGTGTCTAAAAGTTCCTAGAGACTGGGACTGAGACTGGGCTCTAAGATGGTTCTTGGTGACGGAGTGGATTCATGAGAGAACTTCACTGTATCCAATCTTGGAGAGACAGTTTATATTCATCCTGGGTGAAGAGTGAAACCCTCTGGGCTTTGTAGATTGTCTCCTTGGTTCTCAGCGTCTTTGGTCTAATCCTGGGGGAGGGCAAGAGCCAATGGGCGGGTAGGTAAAGGATTTGTTGTTCTACCAAGTCCCAGGTGGAAGGTACACCCCTGAGCATCGTAGAAGAGACCCTTCTCATTGCCTCAGGTGTAGACAGTTATACTGAGTTCTCTGTGCCCTTAAAATAATAAAAGCAGGGGCTGGAGAGATGGTTCAGAGGTTAAGAGCACTAGCTGTTCTTCCAGAGGACCTGAGTTCAATCCCCAACAACCACATGGTGGCTCAAAAACCATCTGTAATGAGGTCTGGTGCACTCTTCTGGCCTGCAGGGATACTGTATACATAATAAATATTTAAAAAATAATAATAAAAGTGATTGTATGTGTCGCAACCACCTCGACCAGCAAGGAAGACGCAACACCAGGCTCTTCTTTCTGCAGTTTATTCAGGAAGCTTGAACAATCTTCTGACAACTTCTTCTGACTGACAACTTCTGACTGACGACCCGGGGAAACCCACTCGCAGCCTAAATAGCCTCTGGGGAGCCAACCCTAGTGCACCACGTGGGCACTACCGATAGGCCCAGGTACACGGAAGCAAGCCAGATCCTCAGCCTAGCCATATATGGGAATGTTTGTCACTGAGAGCACTCACCATTGGGAAGGTGGAGCGTGGAAGCCAGCGCCATCTTTAAGGTGCGGCTGCATGCAGCCCTCTACAGTTCCCCCTTTTTTATATTAGACCAACACCAGGAGGCCCGTCAAGGCTCCTAGGCCCGCCCACTCCTTAAGATGGTTCATGGCATCAGAGATCCACGAGAACAATCCTTCCACCAGTCCAGCATCCACCCGGGTCGAGTTCACTGTGACGATAGCTACCCTCAGCTGCTCCATCAGGTTGTTGAATTCTCCCGTCCAATTTACCTAAAAGATAACTGGACAATTGCTTAGACAAATTTGCAGCATGGGTAAAATTGCCATATTATATACTAGTCACACACAGTCCAGCATATTTCCACTAACAGCCAAGTTGGGCAATCTGCCAGAGGGTGTCAATTTGCTCTTGAACTAGGTCAATCCTTTGGTTGACCACCATCAAGCCTCCTTTTAGCTGAGCATTAATGCCCTTTTATATATATTTGTCTAACTTAGCAGCCTTAGCAATCAATTGTCTCTCTGCAATTAGCTCATTAAAAGTTAAAAAATTAAAAGAAAACACAATAACCCTAATCCAGACTCTCTGTTTATCTGCCACCTTTCATGGCTTTTATCTTTATTTCCTATTTCTCTTTCTTAAAGGGCTATCTTTAGCCCCTTTTTTTCTTTTTTTCTCTCTCTCTCTCTGAAGCCTATGCATATTTTACATACATTGTACCCCATTTAGAGGTTTTAAGAGTCTAAATCTATTTTATTGAGAATTCTTAATCATTTTCCAACCCAAAGAGCTTTTAAAATGTTGGCATCACTTTAATTGCTGACTCCGCCCCTCTTGGCAGCTTTTCAATATGGCGGAGGAGCTCTCGCATCTCTCCCGCTGCCAGCAAAGAGAGCGGACTCAGGAAATGCTGCTACCAGAAAAACCTTAATGAAGCAACTCCTTAAGAGCCAAAAAAATTGGATGTAACAGAGAAGCGCCCATAACTAGTCCAGTAACCTCTTATGTAACCTCTTGCTTTTGCTTTCAATTCACCTGCTAGCAAGCCTTTTGTCTTGATCTCTCTTTGTCTACAGAGAGAAGCAAAATTTTTTCCCGCTTTTACCACGGATTCCCACCTTACCTGGGAACTTACCAGTGCACTGCCCTGACCGCAGAAAGTTCTGAGCCTTCGTTGAGAGTAGAGGGTCCCTGTACAGGCACCACTTGTCGCGACCACCTCGACCAGCAAAGAAGATGCAACACCAGGCTCTTCTTTCTGCAGTTTATTCAGGAACCTTGAACAATCTTCTGATGACTTCTGACTGACGACCCCGGGGAAACCCACTCGCAGCCTAAATAGCCTCTGGGCAGCCAACCCTAGTACGCCACGTGGGCACTACCAATAGGCCCAGGTACGCGGAAGCAAGTCAGATCCTCAGCCTTAGCCAATTATGGAGTTGTTTATCACTGAGAGCACTCACCATCGGGAAGGTGGAGGGCGGAAGCCAGCGCCATCTTTAAGGCGAGGCTGCACGCAGCTCTCTACATGTATGTCAGAACCTTATTAGTGGGTAGGCAGAAATTCTCTAGACAAGGAAATTGTTCAATTCTCCTGTGGTACATTTAAAGCAAATTCCAATTCCCCAAACTCCAAAAGGTGGTCCAAATATCCAAAGATGAGCTCAACCTGACCTATCTATAGGAGGATTTCTATAGGTGGTAAAGCCAGCCTTCCTCAGGAACTCATGAAACTGGTTCCATCTGCCAAAAGGAGGCATTTCCCTGACCTCTGGCAGAGGGGACATAGAGCCACGTGTGGTGCCCATCAAAGCGCATGCTGGTCTCCAGGCTGCCTCAGTGTCACAAGTACCTGTTATACATTTCAAAATCCATGCCAACATCCTACCGCTTCACACTTCTCCCCACCTTAAACTCCTTCCCGCTCTCAGGCTTCCTTCTTCCCGGCTACTCAATGTCTTTATAGCTCCGCTATGCTCGATGCTTTTCTCTATGCTCCTGATATTCTCCCTGAGTGTTCTCTCTCCTCATTCTCTTACTGCTCTTGCTGTTCTCCTCTCTCTCTCTCTCTCTCTCTCTCTCTCTCTCTCTCTCTCTCTCTCTCAACTTTCCTCTTAAGCATACCATGGAGTGAGTGGTCATGTTTGTACATACATCCTGCAAATTGAGTGTCCAAGAGTCTAGCTACTGTTGAGCCAGAAAGAGAGAATGTGAACAGGCCTGGTGTTGGTAGCTCTGGTTCTTCTGTAAGCTGAAGCCTAAGCCTGGCAGCCCAGAGAGATGTAGCCTCCTCCATCCCTGCCCTTTGTCTATGCCCACAGGTGATCAGTGTCCCCAGCCATCCCCAGCACATCCTAAAGTCTCTCTGCCTCCTTGTCCCCTGTTAACCGGATGGACTGAGGAAGCTGTGGGTCCTAGGTCAAGAAAGCTCACAGACTGCCTCTCACATAGTATTTTTCTCTTTGAGTTTGAATTAAGTCTGTTGTTTATATGTCTTTTTTGGGGGGTTAAGATGACCACTTAGAAGGAATACCTTGGTTATCTGTATTTCTCATCCCCACCCTCCCACCCCCACTTTGAAGCTGAGGACAGAACCCGGGTTAGGCTCTCTGCCACTGAGCAAAATCCTCAGTCCCAACGATACATTTTTTTTTAATTATCTAGGTATACTATTTCAGAGAGCATACATATTTTTTGAAAGCATATTACATATTGTGAATATATACAATATTTTCCAAAATCTACTTGAATTTAAAAATAAGGTTCTAGAGATAGCTCAGGGGTTAAGAGTATATTGTTCTTGCAAAAGACCAAGTTCAGTTCTCAGAACCCTTGTTAGACAGCTCTCAATTGCCTGTAAATGCCTATAACTTCAGTTCCAGGAGCATCTAACACTTCTGACTCATTAGGGGCCTGTACTACATGCACATTCTAACATACACACACACACACACAATTTAGAAATTTTAAATTTTTTTAAAGTTTATCAGTGCTCTAGAAGCATTCTTAACTGCTGAACCATTTTTCCAGCACATAAAAATGTAATTTTAAATTTATGATAAATAAAACAAAGTCAAATGAGAAACAAAAACCAGAGATTTTAATATATGAACATAGAATCATTTCCATGATATATAGCCTAGTATGGGAAAGTATTGCAATGACAAAGATGTATGGATCACTGATTTTCAGGTTTAAGGGATTCCATATACTGGTTGGCCATCTATCACTGGATTTCATCGAGAGTAGCTGAGGCATAGAAGTTCAAAGAGAAATAAAGAGGTTGGGGGCAGGAGCCTGAGACGTGCACCTGAGAGCAGAAATACCATTACAGATTTCAGAGCAGAACACAAGCAGAATCAGAGGCTGGAAGATACCTAGTAGCTCCCCCTAGGGGAAGTGCAGGGAAACACACAAGAACCCTCTTCTTGACAGCTGTTTTGACTTTGTCAATCTTCCCTCTGGGCTTTGAGTTACATTTTTCTGTGAAGACATTGTGTCCCGTGGTCAGTCTGATCCAAGGTAGAGAGTGTAAAGTCCTGTGAGCCCCGCCTCCACCCCTCCAACTCCTCTACCCTATTCCCACCCATGTCCCCACCATCCCAGGGATTAGTTACTCAGTGACAGGGAATTTACCCTGGGTTTGCAAAAACAGCAGGGCCTGGTGGCACACACTGTAGTCCCAGTGCTTGGGAGGCTAAGGCAGGAGATTTCAAATTCAAGACCAGACTAGGCTATTTAGTGGGGTAGGAGGGGTTAAACTGAGTGAACCTTGAGTTACCTAGAATCCTCAGCTGTGATAGCCAGCCTATTAGAAACATGCATGCAAAAAATTTTAAAGTTGCTTTTGAGATATATTTATTTTTTTTTTTTTTTTTTTTTTTTTTTTTTTTTTTTTTTTTTTTTTTTTTTTTTTTTTTTTTTTTTTTTTTTTTTTTTTTTTTTTTTTTTTTTTTTTT
>PVIH01018490.1:0-38314 GCA_004025045.1 Sigmodon hispidus | reverse complement strand
ATGGGGGCTATCGGGGGAGGGCACAGACACATGAGTGGGGGAGAAGCACAGATTTTCCTAGAATCTATCAGACATTGGAGGTGGAAAAATTACTCACTTTGCTCCTATGTTCTTCAATAATAAGAAAATTCAAAAAGAGACTTATCTTCTGATATGTGGAAGTTCACTCTATACCTTCTCAGAACAGCAGTCGCCACAAGAGAGTTGAGTCTGGAACTCCCCTTTCCAGGGCCTCATAAAACAGTGATTTATTGACCTTTAGAGACACACTTTATTGTTATCATTTTCCTGGTGTAGGAACAACTGCCGGGTAGATATGAAAAGTCGGGCTCATGTCCCTATAGCAGCAGAGAATGATCCTATCCCAGCCAGTCTAGGAGGCCAAGTGGAAGTGAGAGGAAAAGCATGCTAAACACTATCAACCCAAGATCTGAACGCTTATAACTGTTCCCATGTTCTCAAACAAAAGGCTAATCCATACCCAGGCCTCCAAGCTGAAATGAGGTGTGGCATGAACTACAAACATACCCACACCCTAGGGGATTTCCTTAGAGGGGTCCCCCTAGGCTCTTCCAGGGCCTACCTGCTTATTTGTCTGCCTTACAACCTCAATAAGGGCCATGTCTGAGTTATCTCAAAACTATAAAAGTCTAATGCCTCATCTGTTTGGCATGTCTCCTGAATTCAGGATCTTGTGCTAATCTGTAAGGTCATAAACACTGGCAGTTTCTCATTGGCAAGATCCCTTTATGTCTCAACCACAAGTACCATCCCCTGACCTAGAAAGCTTTCTTCCTGACCCACCTCTTGGATCATTTCTTCTCTAAATCTTGATTTCCCCATCCTTTAAGACTACTTGAGAAAACTCTCTCCCCAAAGTAGGCCTTACCCCTGCCCCCTGCACTTTAATTAATCACAACCTTCTTCATTACTATCACAGTGCCTGTCTCCACCTCCAATTGTCTACCCAGGGGATTGTAACCTAGGCACATCCAGTGATACATTTGTCCTTTTTCTAAACAGCATGTTTTACACTCTGTAAATGTCCACTGATGGTAACAGCTCTGAAGCCTTAGGTAACCTGGTGTATATTTGCAAAGTTATCTCAGTGGCCACTGTGTAACTGAATAAATAGCCAAACCACCAACATAGGAACATAAAACCTTTTAAATGCATATTTTCATTAGCTTTGAAAACAAATCCAGTCACAATTACTGGCAGACAGATATAAGACAGCAGGGTCTTCCACTGGGGAGGCTGGACACAAACAAGACGCCCAAGAGCACCCAGGCTCACCTGAGTGGAAATGGGTGATGCAGGAGTCTGGATGACTCAACTGAGTACAATTAGTGCTCAGTGTGAATCTTCATTGTTATGGTGTCATGGTAACTTGCATTTTGGTAGCACATATTGCCAGTTTATTGGAAAACAATGAAATATCCTTTTGGGCAGTTACATGGTTCAACCTGCCACTAAACTCGACTCACAAGGTGGAAGGACAGAGCTGCTTCCCAGGTGGTTCATCCTGTGACCCAGTGCTCCTCGACCTCCATAACGCTATCACCCTTTGCGCTGTCACAATGCAATTCCTCATGTTGTGGTGACTCCTAAACATGAAATTATTCTTACTGCTACTTCATAACTTTACTACTGTCATGAATTGTAATGTAAGTATCTGATATGCCAGATATTTAATATACAGGACATCCAATATGCAACCCTGTGAAGGGGTCATTTGACCCTCAAAGGGGTTGAAGCTCACAGGCCTGACCTCTAGCCCACTCCTTACAAACAGAATGTCCTAAATATGTTTTGCTACACATAACTGCATATGATTAAGATGGCTTAAAGAAAAGCAAAAGGGAAACAGATGTTAGAGAAAGGATGCTCTGAGAGATCAGCTTCTACCACATATACTCAGTCCATTGTACCCACAATTTTTGCACACAATTCAAACAACACTGCTGATCTAAGACACAATTTAAAACATGTGACTATGCTGCACATGCATCAACTTTTGTGTTATTGTTCACTAAATAAAACAGCATGCACGCTTGTCATCCAGAGATGGGAAAAGCATATGAGGTTGGCTCAGTGGTGGAATGCTGGCTTTTTATGGGATTCCAACCCCAGCACAGTCAAGAACAACACATCCAGCACATGCATGCATACAAACATACATGCAAAATGTGAGACATACTGCTTAGTTCTAAATGCTCTACTATTTTGTTACTGGAATCAAATGTGTGTACTTTTTTCTTTTTTCCTTTTTATTGTGCGGTCAGGCAAGTTTTCCCTAGGCATCTGGCTATTCACTGGAGACCCAGTTTTTTATTTTATTGTTGTTGGGTTTTTTTGTTTGTTTTTTTTTTTTTTTTTTTTTTTTTTTTTTTTTTTTTTTTTTTTTTTTTTTTTTTTTTTTTTTTTTTTTTTTTTTTTTTTTTTTTTTTTTTTTTTTTTTTTTTTTTTTTTTTTTTTTTTTTTTTTTTTTTTTTTTTTTTTTAGTTCAAATAATAAGGTAGCTCCCTGTCTGACCTGCTGAACACTTCATTAAGCAACATTTGGAGTGTTTAGAGTCATCATCAGCTCCATTGTGTCCTTGGTCTTTCTTTCTCTCAGCTATGCTAAAAAACCCATTCAACTGGGAAGAAAGTAGAATAAATCTTTACTAGAATAAAGTTCTGCTCCAACCTCGCACACATTACATTTGAACCATTTCTGTTCTAATTTCAGCTGAGCTGGCTTCCTCCTCTCTCCTCAGCCCAAGCAAAGCAAAGTCTCCCAGGGCAGTGACACTAACAGAAGCCTAAGACAAAGAAAGAGAATCTAAAACTGTTGAGCCAATAAACTCCCTTCCCCCAGAGGCACTTGCAAGCGCACTAGATGGTTCCAGAGAAGTGTTGGGTGTAGGGGCTTTGCTGCACTGAACAGCTAGGTTCACAAGGACAGAAACAAACATTTGGCTCATGCTTCGGATGGCTGCCACACTGAATGGTATAGAAATTACTCCTGGGAACCCCAATAGAATTCCTAAATTGCCAGCAAACCAAACTCTTTATCACATACTAGTGGCTCCTTAGGGTAGAGGCAGAGGATGGCCTCCTGGGAGGTCCAGGGATCTCTTCCTGTGTGGACATTGGCTGTGTGGAGGGTATTCTCCACAACTGACTTTCGCTTCTCCCTCTAGGCTGCTGATGGTGCCTGAAGTGCCCCCAGAAAGACGGTAGCCCTTGAGTACTGCTTACTCTTGTGACCTCTTATTTCCATCGCCCCAGGGCCCCAGACCCACTCCAGGAGGAGACTAGGTTTGGGCGGCTTGTTCGTGGCATCAACAATGGCTGGAGGCACACCACTACCCTCGTTTCTCCCATTGCAAGGACATATTTCATCCTAACATGGTCAAAGGTTTCTAAGCACAAGCAATTCCTGCCGGTCCACGTTTGTGGAGATGTTTTTGGAGAGCAGGGAGGAAAAAGAAAGTTTGTCACTTTTGCTGAAGAAACTTCCAAATTATACCTTTCTTCACACTCAGGACACCACACACACACACACACACACCCCTCTCCACCCTCGCAGGGGAGATGGAGGGATAACTAAGGTAGGGGAAGATGTGAAGGCCAAGTCAGGTACTCCACGCTCCCAGGGACTGACTTGGATTGAAAGCAGACCCCCAGGGGAGTGGTCTTTAAGAAGGGATCAGTAACAAGGTCTGTGGATACGATCTCGCTGAGTGTCACAGAGGCCGGCCGGGGTTAGCTACAGGTGGGGAAGCGCCTACTAGGTGCACCCTGAGAACCAAAGTACCGCCAGAGCTCCGCGTTCTGCAGATCCCCTGTCCAGGTGTCGGGTTCCGCAGACCACCTGCTTCCAAGCCCCAGCATCCCTCCAGTTGGACTTCCCTCTCTCTACGTTCCAGCTGGGGTCTCCGCACCTGTCTGCTCCCCACACACCGTCTCGGCTGCTGCACCAGGAGAAGTGGACCTTGGAGGGTGGCGGGAGATGGCGGTGCGGGTCCTTACCTGCAGCAGGACGAGCAGCACGCAGAGCGCCAGCAGCAGCGCGAACAGCGGGCGACGCCGCCGGGCGCGCGGGGCCATGGCGCGGTGAGGGCCGGCTGGGCGGGCGGCCTCTGTGGCCCCGCGGGCGCCACCGCCCTCGGCCTGCCTGGCCCCGCCCCGTGCGCCTGGCCCCGCCCCTGGCCCCGTGCCGCAGCCCTGTCCGCCAGGGGGTGCGGGAGCGTGGGCTGTCCGGGCGCAGATGGCTTTGACATTCCACGCGCGCTCCAGACTTGCTCTGGGCTCCACCCCGGTGTCCTCAGGCACTGAGCTGTCGGGGTGCAGCCTTCCACCAAGGTTGACCTTCACCCTCACTGGACCCGGCCTTGCTGCCCCGGCCCTGAGCAGACCCTGCCAGACCCGGCCTGAAGAAAGTGCATCCCTGTTGAGGTTTCCTTGACTGCAGTTAAAGCATCTACACAATATATTGTCCACGGCTCCCTGAACCTCCCTTACACAGCCTTAGCCTTCTCCTCATCCTGGCTGCCTCCAACAGCAGCTTCCTCTTGGTTCTCCTTGAGGTCTCTGCACCTGATTCTCACCTCCTCTGTCACACCCTGAGCAAGCTTCCCAGGCAGTCAGTTGGCACCATGCTTGATGAAACCCTTCACCTGAACTGCCAAGTCACCGTCTCTAATACCGAACTAGTTTCTCTGGGGTGCAGCGATATTAATTATGAAAGCCTGGCCCGAGCTTAGACTTTTTTTTTTTTTCAAATAGCTCGTATAACTTAAATTAGCCTGTCTCTATTAATCTTCATTCTGCCATGTGGCTCAGTTACTACTGTTCTGTACATGTCCTACTTCTTCAGGGTCTCTGGATAAATCCACGCACCAAGACTCCTCCTCCTCCTCTTCTCCCTCTTCCCTGAAATTCCACCTCTACTCTTCTGACTAGCTGTTGGCCATTCAGCTCTTCATTAAAACAATCAAAAGGTATCTTAGACAGAGACATATCTTTAGAGTGTACACAAATATACTGCAGAAGTATATCTTCAACACATAAAGATGAACCCATGAGTTGAAAATAGTCCAGGCAACTGGCCAGGTGTCATAGCTGAGGAGCACAACACACTGCAGGGTGTTGCTGCTTCCCACCTTGCCCCCAGCTGAGTGGAGCTCTGGCACTGTAAGACGAGAATGTGTCCTACATTCTGAGTCAGGACAAGGATCAGCATCCAACATTCTCAGCTTGGTCTGATGGATGCTTTATTCTTGGGATGTGACAAAGCTGGTAAAGTGGAATTTAAATATCTTAAATCAGGAACCAATTGACCTTACACAGAGAGAAAAAGTTCTTTTACAGTTTTCAAAAGGTATTTTTACCCTATTTATGGATATGTGTATATACTTGCTAAGTTTTATGTGTGACATGTGTGCAAGTGCCCATGAAGTCCAGAAATTGGTGCTGGACCCCCTGGAACTGGAATTACAGGTGGAACCTACAACCAGACTTCTCTGCAAAACCAATAAGCCCTCTTAACTGCTGAGCCAACTCTATAGCCTGTGCAATTTGTATTTTTAGACAGGGTCTCATGATGTAGTCCTGGCTAGCCTGGAACTCCATGTGTAGACCAGGCTGGCCTAAAACTTACAGAGATTTACTTGCCTCTGGCTCTTGAGTACTGGGTGATATAATATGGTGAGTGAGAGACCATGGTGTGTGGAAGCCAGTAGTGGGCAACAGGCAGTGTGGGTGGGATCTATGGGTGAGATGCATTTACAGGCAGTGCTCATAGGTTTTATTGAAGGTGATGGAAGGTGAAGGAAAGAAGGGGAAAGAGAGAAAAGGGAAAAGGAAAAGAGAGGGGGATGGAAGGTACATAAGATCTTTGGCAAGAGGAGAGGAGGGAGGGCTTTTTTCCTCTTACAGTAGGCTTTACATCAGGTGATGTCAGGGTCCTGGGCAGGCCAGGGTATTACCTGCTTATTGGCCAGGACTCCAGGAAGTGGGTCTGAATGCTAACATTCTCTGGGGGTGGGAAATGCTTCCATCTATTCTGTAAGAGTGTCAACAGATTATGAGATAATAGAGTTTTTATGAGTGGGAATGTGGAAGAAGTTAACCTGTTAGTATTCTTCTGGTTGGTGTCCTCAGTTGGTGTGGTGGCTGGTGGTGTATCTGGAGGGCCCCTGGGGGTTTGGTGCCAGTGTAGCAGGAGGAATGGACCTGTGCAGGAACCTGCAAGTGTCTATAAAGTAACTGGAACATATTTATGTCTTGATGTCAAAGCAAAGCTTGGCTTTGAGTTAGAAGGCATGAACAGTTTTAGAGCCTGGTTTCAGTCCAATGAAACACATTTTTAAATCTATAACGAGAAGAAACTTACTGAATGGAAGTGGGTGAGTGATTGGAGAGAAGGAGAAAGGCTTCCATACGCTCTCTGATGCTAACCTGTCTCTAAAAGCTGGAACCGTAAAGTCTATGAATGAAACACACATGTCTGTACTTTTAATAGGAAATTTATTAATGACCTACCAAAGTGCCTGTGGCTTTGAGATTGGGAGAGAAATGTAAAACTGGAAAGTCTATTAAATATTCTGGTCATTAAACACCATCAGATCTGAGAAGAATAAATAAATAAGCAGAAATAAGACATCTTTCTGTCTTCACATAAGCAAACCTTAAAGCACCTTCTTTTTTATCTAATTCACCAGGACATACTGAGAGTGGTCATCATAAAGTGAGTTTAACTCTTTTAGTCTGGTGGTGAGGTGACTTGTGTGAACTGTCTAGACTGTGTATTAGCTCTGGGGATGACACCTGGGAATCTTACATAGGTACCGGGAAGGCAGCTGACAAAGCCTGCTTGTCAAATGGCCCCAGAGATCTGAGACAGAGAAATTAGACCTATGTGCAGGCCAAGCAGCTTCCAAATCTATGAAAAGTGACAGGAACCATCCATATCCAGTTAGCCATACCCAGGTCTCCACATTGTTGGAAGCAGAAGTATCAGAACAGCATCAAGCTGCCAAGCCCATAAAGTGAGAGGTCTTCACATGGAAAAGAGACATAGAGAAGACTGAGTTTACTTTGTCTAGGCAAAAGGGTGCAACCAATTCTTCAATGACCTGCTGCTTGTGTATAATCTGGACCAGGTCCTGGCAGCAGGTATAGCACTGGGGTGTCTTGCTCAGAGGTCGGCATTGCCATAATCCAGGTAGAGACATCCTGGTGCCTTGTAGTCTTTGGAGACCTTGGGTCACTGTCCTAGCAGTGGGAGTCTCTGTTTGACATAAGCTTTTTGATTCACACTTTAAATGTTGTATTCTGCAGATCTCTGAGCACTTGAGGACTGTCTGTCTATTAGGTATGAATGACTAACAACTTGTGTTTCCTAATAGTCTTTAATATGTTAGTAGCTTTCATAAAACCAGGACTTACAGTCTCCTGAGAAGATGAAGAAATACAACAGGGGAGGTTGAGGGAGCCAAACCAAGTGTTATTTAGACTTCATTTTGAGAGCAAATATGGGTCAACTTTTTCAGTAAAGTTTCTAATGACCCCTGAGCAATTGACATAAAAACAGTATTGTTCTCCTAAGATCTTGTATAGGTCCTCTTGTTGAAGGAACGATAACCAGGGGAACCAACTGAACAAATTTTAGGTAAAAAATTCCTTTTATTCTGGAGAACTATTCTGGCTAGAGAGAAGAGTGATCCTTCTAAATGTGTAACAGATTTTTCTAGGGCAGTAATATCTGCATCTATTGCCATTTTTAAGGTCCTGTAGTTTTGATCTTTTAGTACAGCAAGATTAGAATTCTTAATAATTTATATAGAAATAATAATTTCTCAAGTCCATAATACATCTTTGTTCCTTATAAATAAGGTCAAGTGTCTAATTGCAGAACTATTTTAGTTAATCTATCAATTGACAACTCTGGGTCCAGTTTCTTGGCATATGAATGGATATCAGGTAGCTATTCTGTCCTCTATACCAGGGAGTTTTTTCCTCTGACATAGCATTTCAGCCAAATACAGGCAGGAAGCACAGGATGATGTATTATCTTCCTGTAGCTGCGGTGAAATGGGGTACAGATGGTCAGGACTGAAAGTCTAGTCAAAGGCTGGGCAAGGGGGCATTTACCAGAAGCAAGCTGTAGAGATAGGGAACAATCATTTTGGCCAGACTGGTCTACATCAGCTTTCAGAATATCCAGAGCTTGTATTCATTTAGAACAGGTTGTAGCTGCAACTGATGCTTGGATGTGTCTGACAGCCAAGTGGAAATCTGTTGAGATAAGTTCAAACTAGGAACAGAAGTTAGAATTTATGAGCTGATTTGAAACATTTAGGCCCGTAGTCTGAATAACTGGGAAGGGGAAGAGTTCCAAGGCCACGAGAGAGCCTCAAGTTGGCCTGATGAGAAGCACCTTTAAGTTTTATATTTAGAAGTCAACCAGAACTTTTGAAATTTTAATATAATAATATCATAGAAAGGGAAATTAAATTATCTATTTATACCTTTGCAACTGATATTTATATCTTAAATTGTTTTCAGAGACCCTCAGAACTTGCATAGACTTTTATATCCCCAAATCTCTATATATCTTAAAACATTTTTAGATCTTTAAAACTTATATGAACTTTTATAGGTTTGACAGTATTTATAAAGAGGCAGCAAGTTGGTTATAGCCTTAGAAATTTAAATATCTCAAAAACTGTTCTTTAAAAGGTTTAAAATCTCTCAGTTTTTTGTTTGTAATATCAAAAGAAAATGAGAGAGTGAGAGAGAACATATGGCATGACCATCCATCATCTGAGTGACTCTTACATTACAAAGTTTAGCTGTTAGAGCAAGGTGTATTGTATATAAAGGCATTGAGGTACAGCTTTAATATTTTATTAAATTTACCTATGCATATAATTTAATCATATCTAATAGAGTAAATTTGTAAATGTTAAGGTAAAATGTTCACATAGACCATATATAGACAGAGTTGCATATGCAAACAGGCAGAATTAAAGCTAGCATACATTCACACATATAGAGTTAAACCCAAGTCCCATGCATACACATAGAGATATACTGAACAGGGGTTGAGTAAATAAGAGGAAAAAGAGAACCAGTGTGTGCTGAGCAGGACAAAGATAACTTCTCTATCTCTGACTCACACACTGCAGCAAACTGTAAAACTGTCAGTGAGCAAGAAAGCAAGCTTGTTATGTGTTGAGGAGATCAAATCAGAATGCAGATCCTGGACAGGTAGAGGGGGAAGATCTGCCACAGGTGAGTGAGATCCTAGTGTGAAGTGAGCAACCCTGAAAGACTAAACAAACACACACACACAGTTAGCCTAAGAGGTTTGAGACAACAATGCCAAACATTGTGGCTGCCCTGGAGGTTAGAGAGCAAAAGAGTGAAAGACTGTGTCAGAGCAGGGACTTGGGAGAGATGGGCTCTGACCACAACAAAGATGTGATAAAGCCAAATGACCTGAGTGTTTTTGCCCTCATTCAAGATGACCCCTGACCATGTGGTCACATGTTTTTTCCCTCTCTAAGACAACCAAAATTATAATATCAAACATTCAAAATCAGTAAGAAATACAGCCATGTGGCGACATCATTCATACATACTGGATTTTAATTCTAAAATCCAGAAATAAAAATTTATAGTATAAAGAATAAGCTGCAGGACTGCAGGCATAGACTGAGAAACAGGAAAGTGGGGGAAAGCCAAGAAAAAGCAGAAGATAAAGGGAGGCATTAAGCAACCTATAGCTCAAGCCATGGGTCTCCCAGTGGTGGCCAGAGCAGAGGGTGGGTGGGAGTGTGAGCAGAGGTGGAGGTGGCCAGGGGCTGATGGATAAGGGATATAGAGCCAAGTGTGATAATAAGCTCTTAGCTAAGTGCATTTTCCAAGAATGAGGTAGAAAAAGACCCAACTAACTGACCTCCAACATCTCAGAGGGTCAGCAAGGTCCTTTGATGACCTAAGAGAGCCTGTGGATCATCTTGTAAAAGTTATAGGCTGTGGGGTAATAAGTAGGCACAAATTGTCCCATAGATCATCATATGAAAGGCCTTAGGGGAGAGCCCAAGATGTGTGTTCACCAGCATTGGAACTTCAGAAAACCACTGTTGAGACAGATGAATCCTTACTTGTGGAAAATGGTCAAAAGGAGAAGATTACTGAAAGAAGGTTCCAGAAGTTTGCATTGTGTATCAGACTGCCAATGTGTAGGACAAAGTGCCAGGAGGGCCCCTGCAGAGTCACAGTGTCAATGTTATAATAGGCCAAAGAGAGCCCCTGGTGTGTGGAAGGTGGCAGCAGTGAGACTGGGGGCCTCCACAAACCCTTTCAGGCAGCGCTCACATGAAGGCTTTATTAATGGGGGGGGAGAGAGAAAAGAGAGAGGGGATGGGTGGTACACGAGACCTCTGGCAATAGGAGATGGGCTTTTCCTTTTAAAGTGGGCTGCTGAGTGGGCCAGGGTATTACTTACTTATTGGCCAAGATTGCAGGAAGTGTGTATTAACACTGGGATTAAAAAAGTGTGTGTCACCATCTCCTGAATTATCTCATGTTCCCACACATATGTTCCCATCTACCCAAATTCAAGGAAAAGAGACAAACGATTGACACCTGTTCTTCCCCCACCCAAACACCAAGAGTTCAAGGAACTATAGTTTATCATCAAGACTTTGGAGTTTCCAAATTTTTAGGGTCAAGGGCCCTTACAGAGCTGAGATCTGATGAACTGACTCATCACTTGCATTGAGTAAATGACTCTTTTAGGTCTCAGGTCAGAGATGGGGTAATGTGGGGAGACTCCTGCTGCCTTCCACCCTCTTCACACAGTGCTTCAGACCAACCTGTAGTCAGATATACTGCCCAGAAATAAAGGAAAAGAGACTTTACACAAAAGGAAAATGGTTTTTAATAGATTTTTTTAAAAAGAGTTAATCCCACTTTGTGTGCTTCCCATTCTGCTCCTTTCTTCCTCACTATTAGCCTGTTTCTGAGATGCACCTGGAGGCTAGGCTTCCCTGATGTTCAGGATTGATGGCTCTCTTGGGAGTTGAGGCTTTGGTGTTCCTTCTAAGTTGGTCCTCTTGATATTATCACACATCCAATTGGTAGCCCAATGAGAAGACAGAAAAAGTGCTTTCCCTCAGACTCCTGTAGTGACTTCTTAGGTCTTTCCTCCTTCCCTTGTCTTTTACTCCAAAAAGGAAGAGGAGGAGCCATTATGTCTGCCCCCTCCCAATAATGTCTAATGTAGTGAGACTGGCTGTGAACAAACTCCTGCCATTGGCAAGCAAATGCTGGAGTTGAAGACAATACACACACAGACACACACACACACACACACACACACACACACACACACACACACAGACACACACACACACACACACACACAGACACACACACACACAAACACACACACACACAGCTTCCTTTGCATTTTACATGACAGTAGTGTTGACTTGGTTAATAGATGTTCAAACCCTAAGAGAGTATAGGAACTACCAAAAGTCTGAGTACTGAATTGTCTAACCTGTACTATATTGGATGTGAAGACAGACTTTCTAGAAAGAGCAGTGGTTGAGAGACTGCATGAGACTGATTCTGAGAAAAGGAACTGACTAGTAAAAGAAGGTACTTTTCACTGTGGCACTTTAGAAATACCAAGGCTTGCTCCTGGTGCATTTCCAACGTTGCCCTCTTCTATTTTCAAATAAGATTAAGGGACTGAAGACTTCTGCTTGGAAAGCCCCAGAGGTGAGTGTGCCCATTTTGGAAGCACATTTGAAAAGTAGAAAGCCCATAATAACATGTTGCTTCTACCAATACAGTTTTAAGAATTAAATTGCTTTAAAGAATTTATTTTGGATCTTTACAAAACTGCCCCTCATATATTTTAAATGCACTATTATAGTACCATTTTTAATATGGTTTATCAAAGTCAGTGTGAGAATCTCATCTTTTGCTTTTCTTTTTTTGAGGCAGGTTCTCACTGTGTTGCTCAGGCTGGGGTAGAACTCGCTATGTAGACCAGGCTGGCCTCAAACTCATAGAGATCTTCCTGACTTTGCCTCCTGAGTGCTGGGACTAAAGGTATGTGCCGTTTATACCTGGCATGCCTGTCTTGTACATAGAGCTGTTATGAGAAATGTGAACCTAATTATTTCTAATTCTTTCCTGTTGTAAAAAGTTTTTGACTCGGACTTTCCAGTCTAGACCACAGGTTTGACCCACTCTCAGCCCCACTGCCACTTAGGTCAAAATAATCACATACAAAATTATATTAATTTTACACTGACCAATGTAGGGCCCAGGCATATAACTCTTTAGTCTTAAACTAACCCATCTTGTTCAGCCAGGCAGGTTTGGTACCTTTTCTCAGAGCAGTATTTCAGCTTCTTTCCTCTGCATCTGCTGTCGTCTCCTAGTCACGCAACCCTGTGGCATCTGTGTCTGCTCTGAGATGTTCCTAGAGTTTCCTTAGTCTGGTAGCCCCACCCTCACTTCCTGTCTGCCTTTAGCCAATCAGCTTTTAAGAAACTCATAGGCAGGACAAATATTTACAATGACAGGAAACAATGGCAACATAACATAATCCCACTACACTTTCCTAAATACACAAAATTATAGTAAGGGCAGTGGCTTCTCACTTACAGAAACTACTTTAAATGTTGTTCCTGATTTAAAGGACCAAGTTCAGAGGCTGGAGAGATGACTCAGAGATTGAGTACTTACTGCTGTTTCAGAGGACCCAAGGTCTGGCTCTCAGCACCTATATCAGACAGCTCCTGACCATCTGTCACTCCAGCTCCTAGAGGCACCTACAATCACAAACACAGCCCTCCTCACACCTATACATAAGTAAAAAACTTTTTTTATTGATAAAAGTTTGTGAGTACACACATAATTACATTTTGGTGCTATGAAAGTCATGTATAATATATTTTAAACAAACATTTCTTTGTATCAAAGTCATATGCTTCCAATTTTAAGAACAAAATGTGCCTCAGGGAAGAATAGATTTTCTCATCGGTAATGGGGAGACAAAGGAGGGTGCAAATGAGGACTTACAGGGTTTTAAGGACAGGACATATGGCCAGTGTGCACAGCAACTTGGAAAGCCCCACTGTGCATTACCTATAGTTTCAAAACCAGAAAAGTAAAGTATATTATTTTGATTTGTGGATAGCTTGCAGCTATTAAATTACATTTGAACAGGTCTTCATTTAATCCCTAAGAAACAGAAGACTTTAATTGTTTGTAAATGTTGAGGAAAATAGGCAGTAATTGGTTTATGAATCATTTTACATGCAAACATTAAAAAATAGCTACAATTAGTGGGCACAGAACCAAAAAAAAATGCATGTAAGATGCTTTTACTATCTATAATGTAAAATTTTGATATTTAAAACATTCTTAGAATATAAGTCATCAATGTATCAGTATTGATTCAAGGAAAATCAAGATGCAATGCCTTTCCATATGCCCAAGCATAATAGAAACTATTGAATAGTACAGAAGAAACAGACGTGGTGTTCAAAATAAGTGGGTTCTATGTTGTATGAGTAAAAGTAGTCATCTTTTTATACTTTTTGTTTTGTGATAAATGTAATAGTTTTCAGTAGAAGCTGGAATAGGAGTGGTATTTCTTCTTCTCCCCTCAACTCTGCTTATGTCTCTATGCTGTATTTGCAGGGAACTGTAGATTCTTTAACAGAAGGCCAGGTACCCCATGGCCAGGCTTACACTGCCCTCACTAAGTTTCCATTTAGTCTGATGGCTGTGTGTGTGTCTGTGTGGGACATGTGTTTACATTGGTGTATGTGTGTGTGGCGTATGTGCCAATGAAGGTCAGAGAAGGTGACCTGTCTATTATTTTGTTATTATGTCTGTGTGGGACATGTGTTTACATTGGTGTATAAGTGTGTGGCGTATGTGCCAATGAAGAACAGAGAAGGTGACCTGTCTATTATTTTGTTATTATGTCTGTGTGGGACATGTGTTTACATTGGTGTATGTGTGTGTGGCGTATGTGCCAATGAAGGTCAGAGAAGGTGACCTGTCTATTATTTTGTTATTATGTCTGTGTGGGACATGTGTTTACATTGGTGTATGTGTGTGTGGCGTATGTGCCAATGAAGAACAGAGAAGGTGACCTGTCTATTATTTTGTTATTATGTCTGTGTGGGACATGTGTTTACATTGGTGTATAAGTGTGTGGCCTATGTGCCAATGAAGGTCAGAGAAGGTGACCTGTCTATTATTTTGCACCTTAATTTGCTTAAAGCAGGTTCTCTCATTGGACCTGGAGCTGGGATAGCAGAGCCCTGGGATCCTCCTAGCTCCTCCCCTGCGGAGCTTTGCTATAGGTAGGTTCCCATGTCTGCATTTTGCCCGGCTACTGAATTATTGTGGACTTAACACTCAGTCAGCTCCTGAGGCCTCTGGATGACTATTGTTTTTTACATTTATTCTCTCTCCCTTCTTTCTCTCTGTTCTCTCTCTCTCTCTCTCTCTCTCTCTCTCTCTCTCTCTCTCTCTCTCTGTGTGTGTGTGTGTGTGTGTTTGTGTGTTCATAGACATAGCGCAGCATACATATAAAGGTCAGAGGGTGACCTTCAACCTTCTCAACTGAGGTTATCAGGCCTGGTGGGAAGAGCCTTCATCCAGTAAACCAGCATATCTTCCCAAGGATGACTATTATTAATGATACTTTTTATTGAAATCTAATATAATATCAACAGGTTAATGAATTACCAGAAAATAAAATTCACAGTAGCCAACATCCAAATCATAAGTAGACTACTGGCAGCACTTCAAACACCCATCTCTTTTGTTTCAGTCTTGGGAAGGGGCCTTAAGTTTTCATAGAAATTCATGAAATATCAGATTGACAATAAGTCATGTCTACAAACAGCAAAATATGCCATTTGAACAAAAGGACTTGTAAGTTAATCTATGCTCACTTTTATACTTTCTTTTTGTTTTGTTTTGTTCTGAGAGAGAGCCTAACTATATAGCTCAGGCTGCCCCAGACTCTCATCCTTTGGAGCCGGCATTTTGAGTGCTGGAGTCACAGTTGTGTGCCACAGTGTCTAGTAGATTAGATTCAAAGTTTGACTGCCTTCGGGAAGTGAATGGCAGGGTGGTGGGGTAGGCTGGGGAGGACTGAGAGAAGGACAGGAGAGGGAGCATAGTGGGTATGAGAAAACAGTTTTAATTTAAAAGGGACTATAATGAAGTATTGATTTAGTATGCCTTTTGTACAATATATTTGTGAAATTCATCTGTGTTATTACTGTACAATGTTTCACTGAATGAATATAGTATGACTCATTATCTTGCCACTAGGGCTGCAAGGGTTAATCTGAATTTAGGAATTCCAGGGATTATGTTGCTATGAAGATCCATGGGCTTATATGTTCAGTTTTACTAGGAACTGCTCATTCTCTAGAGTAGTCTAAGTTTCATTCCTCCCAGACATGCATGAGGGGCTTCACATGATGTCACTTCCTGACAACAATTGGCACCATTGGACTGCCAAATTTTGGCTTTTGTATAAGTGTTCAATGTTTTATCTTCTTGTCATCTAGGGATTGTTGTAGAATATTAGCTAAAGATGTGGTACATTTGTTTAATGGTGCAGAGATGTGCTGCAGTCTATTATGTTGCATTTGTTTAACTCGGTGAAGCTGTGTTACTTTGCTTATCTAAAACACCTGATGGTCTAAAAAAGAGCTGAACAGCCAATAGCCAGGCTGGAGAAAGGATGGGCAGAGGTGGCAGGCAGAGAGAATAAATGGGAGGAGAGATCTGGGAGGAAATGATCAAAGAGCAAGAAAGGGAGAGGACGATGTCAAGGGCCATCCATCTAGCTACACAGAAAGGCACAGAGTAAGAAGTAAAGAAAGATATACAGAAATAGAAAAAGGTAAAAGCTCACAGGTGAAAAAATAGATGTGCTAACTTAAAATCTGGCTAGAAATATGCCAAGTGGCGGCCAGATATTTATATTCTTTATAAGCCTCCATGATTAATTTGAGAGCTGGGTGATTGGCCCCTCAAAGAGCCAAAGAGAAGAAAAAAATAGCAACAACAATCAAACAAAATCCAAACCAAGAACTACAGGGCATCTATTGTTTTAATGATGTGTTTGTTGATCATTTATTAATTTTGGGGTCATCTGGATATTCTCTTCTGTAAGTTTTTGATTCAAGCCTCATTCCCCCTTTCTCTTTGGTGTTTGGTCTTCATTATGGATTTATGAGAGTTCTCTATATCTACAGTTTGACATAAATCTTTGGTTGGTTATAGGTAGTACAAGTAATTGTCATGTTCTCTGGATTTGCTTTTAATCTTTTATTAGTATATATTGAGGATGACTTCTCCAATTTATCACCTTTTTCTTCTTCTTGTAATCAGTTGTTGGGTGTGATTTGAATAAAAATTGCCCTCCTTCAGACCATAAGGAGTGGTATTATTAGGAGTGAGTTCCTGTTGTAGGCAATGTGTCACTTTTCCTTCCTGCTGTCTGCAGTTCCAGATGTAGAACTCTCAGTTCCTTCTCTAGCTTCATGTCTGACTGCATGCTGCCATGCTTTCTACCTAGTGACAATGGACTAAAACTCTGAACTGTAGGCCCACCCCAATTAAGTGTTTTTCTTTATAAGAGTTGCTGTGGTGTTTCTTCATAGCAATAAAAACCCTAACTTAGACATTGGTTTATATTAGAAAGCTCTAGACCTAATTCAAGATATTCACTCTTCTTGATTTTAGAAGTTTTACTGTGTCTCTTTGGAAATCTACCTCTGTATCCTACCAGAGTTCATTTTCCCCCAGTCTGAGTATCACCTGATATAGTAGTAGTGGAAAGGAATGTTTGGAGCCACTTGGCTGTATTAGCCAAAAGTGTCCCCTTATATATAGGTCTATTTCTGGATTCTTTTTACAACTGTGTAACTAATCTTACCATGCTATTAGGCATCTTTAGGAATTCAGCTTTGTTCTTCAAGATAGTTTTTGGTCTTCTTGATCATTTGAATTTCCAAATGTATTTTGAAACATTATGTAAGTTTCCACAAGTACACTTGGAGCTTTATTTGGGACTGGATTGTAATATATGGATCATAAATAGATAAAATGAAGTCTTCTAAGACATCAACATAATTTTATCAATTTATGCCCTGAAATCCTGTCAATATCTTGTAATTCTCTTTACAATGGTTTATTCATCTTTCCTTAGATTTTGGCTGGGTATGGAGGCACATGCCTATAATCCCGTCACTTGGACAAGTAAGACTGGAGGATTGTAAATGTGAGTCCAGCTTTGGTTCTCTAGTGAGACCCTATCTCAAAAACCACAAACTATACTAAATAACACTATTACTATTTTACTAGTTTATTGGTGTCATATAGAAATACAACTGATACTTCAGTATTGACTTTTTATCTAGCAAATGTTTAGACTTATTATTCTGTTAGTAATTTCACATGTCTGAAACGTTAATAATTTTTTTGAGACAGTGTTTCTCTGTGTAGCCTTTGCTGTTATAGAACTTGTTCTGTAGACTAGGTTAACCTCAAACTCAGAGGTCTACCTGCCTCTGCCACTCAAGTACTAGGATTATAGGCATGCACCACCATCACATGGCTCACTTATGTGATTCCTAATGTATATAGTTGTGTTGTGAATAATTGTACTAGCCAAAATCGTGAGCATAATGTTGAATAAAAGTAGACCATGAAGTACATTAAATCCTTGTGCAGAAGTGCATGCACGTGCCAGTGCATGCATACAAGGTATGCTTGTGTGGCCAAAGGACACTCTCAGGTATCATTTTTGAGACAGAATCTTTCACCTGCCTGTACTTCACAAGTAGGCTAGGCTGGCTAGTCAGTGAGCCCCAGAGATACTCCTCCCCAGATAACATACACATATCTAACTCTTTCTGACTGTCCTGGAGATGGACTCAGGTTTTCATTCCATGCAGGGCAAGCATTTTATTAATTCAACAACCACCCTAACCCACCTGCCCTTTAAGTATGGCCCTTACTACAAGCGGTACAGAGATATTAATTGAAATAAGAAAATGTCTCTTTGGTTTGCTGAGTTTTTTTTAATAGATTTTTTTTAATCTTAAGTTTTTTGCAGCCTCTGTTGAAACCACATATATTCTGTTAATATTGTGATTTTCAAAGTGAAATTGACATTGAATCTCTTGAATGAACATAGTGAAGTTAATTTACCTTGCCACATGCTGGTAGGGTAAAGCATTACCTAATGGGTTACTCATGCTTAGCCCAAGAGCTAAACATCTATTCGCTAGGGTGATACTTAACTGCTGTTCTCCTTTCCCAACTGTTTTTTCTTAGGTATATTTTGGTGCACAGTGTAAGGATTCCTGGCACATAGCAGCTACTTGGTAAACGTGTCAGTCCTATAAACCAACAAGGTACCAGGTGAGATTAACGCCCCCTTGTGGACACGCCCCTAGGTGTGGTTATGTAAATCTATGCCCACTCATTTTCTTAAAAGGACACGACACCATGTGAAAGTCTTTCTCTCTTTTCTCTTTCCGTGTACTCGCCTGGCAACTTTCCTGAGTAAACTCTAGCGTGTGTGTCTGTTTTTACATGCAAAACCAACACATAGGACTGTGAAATAGATGCTGTTTAAAAGAGTTTTTTGGAATGATACTTTTCACTCCTCAAAAATCTTGTAGTATTCACCAATAAAGCCTTCTGAACAGGGTTGTATGTATGTCTTTTTTGTGGTTTGGTTTTAAAATAAGACCCCTTCTTATTATTTATTTTTTTAAAATTTCTTTTATGTGCATTGGTGTTTTGCCTGCATATATGTGTCTGTGGGGTGTCAGATCCCCTGGAACTGGAGTTGCAGATAGGTGTGAACTGCCCTGTGGGTGCTGGGAACTGATCCCAGGTCCTCTGGAGGAGCAGCCAGTGCTCTTAACTACTGAACCATTTCTCTAGCCCCAAGAATCGCAGTTTTGGATAGATAAATAATACTTAACATTTCTATTTCTCCTGTAATGGGTTCAGTAAACTTTTTTTTAAAACTGAAACATGTCTGTTCCTTCTAACCCTTCTAGTTCACCACCATGAACTCATTCATAGTATTTCACATCAAATTTTAAGGCTTATACTAGTATTTTATGCCTTCCCTTTTTGATGCCTTTCTGGGGTTTAATCAGTTTTGTTGAGTTTGACAAATCACCAATTTCCAGCTTTGTTAATCTCTACTTCATGCTTTGGTTTTATGGTCCATTAACTGTTTCTTTTTCTCAAATTTCTTGAAATAACAAGTGATTTTGAGCCGTTCATATCTTCTAACCTTTGCATTTAAAACTATGTACATATTTTTTTATTGTACTATGGTGCTAGCTTTAACTACTAAGTTTGGATGTATTTCATTTTTATTATTTCATAAAAGTATTTTCTGGTTCCTATTTCTTTTTCTCTTAGCTTTTTTTTCTTATTAACTTAATTCCTTTGTGGTCAGAGAAAATATTCAGTGGAATCTGAATTCTTTGAAACTTTCAGAAAGTTTTCTAAATGGCCCAGCAAATAAATAATCAACTCTGGTAAGTGTCCCATTCACAACTGAGAACATTTTCATAGTTCTTGAGCCTTTGTAATATATCAAATTTATAACTTTTTCACATTTTAGGTCATTATTGATTGCTGTCTTAGAGTTTCTATTGCTGTGAAGAGACACTATGACCATGGCACCTCTTATAAAGGAAACACATCTAACTGATGGGGCAGCTTACAGTTCAGAGGTTTAGTCTATTATCATTATGACAGAACATTGTGGTACAGGCAGACATGTATTGAGAAGGCAACAGGAAGTAAACTGCCTCACTGGCAGTGGCTTGAGCATATATAAGATTTCACAGCCCACCTCCACAGTAATGTATGTCCTCTGTCACGCGCAGCCTCGCCAGCAAGGAACACACAACACCGGATCATTCTCTTTGCAGTTTATTCGAGCCTTTAATTATCTTCTTATCTTTCACTCACTCACTCTCACTCTCACTCTCAGACATATGACGAACGACCCACTCACTCACTCACTCTTAGACGAACGACGAACGACCCCGGGGGGAAGTCCGCTCGTGGCTAAATACTCTCTGGGCCTCCAATCCCGGTAAGCCACGTGGACATCTCCCATAGGTCCTGAGGTCCGGAAGCAAGCCACCATCCTCGTCTACAGCCAATATGGAGTTGTTTACTCCCGAGAGCACTCACCATCCCATCAGGAAGGTGGAAGGCGGAAACCAGTGCCACCTTTAGGGCGTGGTACAACGCAGCTCCCTGCAGTCCTCCAACAATGCCATACCATACCTCCTAATAGTGCCACTCCCTTTCGGGGCCATATATATATATAACTTTTTTCAAACCACAAGTGTTAAACTGTTTTCCACCAGTTTCTAAGAGAAGTGGGTTGAAATCACCAAATCGTGAAATGAAGTGATGTCCTCTTGCTTCACTCAGTTTTTGATTCAGTACATTTTGAAGTGGTAAAGTACAAGACAAGTTGAATATTTTATCATCTAATATTTCACTTGTTTTTTTATAAGCTCCATGCTCTTTGTACTAGGACCCTTAACCTCTTTGAGTCTGATGCATAGGTGTGTTCTTAAGTTTTGATTTGAGACAGGGTCTTACTATGTGGCCCTGGTTGGCCTGCCACTCACTATGTAGACCAGGTTGGCTTTGAATTCAGAGCTCTACCTACTGCTGCCTCCTGAGTCCTGGCCACTTGAAGATGGTGGGCATCAAAGAAACTCCAGATGAAGTTGACCTTTATGGCAAAAGTTAGCTACTGGCAGAGAAAGTGTCCTTGCCTTAACTATTGACAGTATCATGTACAAAATGGACAAGCAGGACACACAAAAAATAGCTGCCAAACTTTATCAGGACAAGGTAGGAAGGTCTTTAAAAATAGTCTGTTTCACCGAAAAGTCTGTTAGATATGCTAGGCTTGTAGGCCAAAGATGAATGCTCCAACGCTGCAAAGGAACCTTGGGTGACTGTCCAGGAAGCCAGCTGTTTCATTTTTTCACATTTTTTAGAAGTTGCTTGCTTGCACATCCTATTTAGTTAATATTATTTTCTTCTTGGGTCTCTGAGTTAAGATGAGATAGTTATAGTTATAGTTTTCTACTGAGTTTTAAAAAGAAACTAACTAAGAGGTGCTGTGTTTAAGTTTGAGAGAAAAAGATAGTTTTCAAGTTAGAAAGTGAATTAGGTACAATCCTTTGTACTCACTAAAATAGGATAAATAATGGAATATTTTCTTGAATTTATCAGTTGTTCCTGAACTAGACATTACTTATGTAATAATTATTGTTTGTGTATATTACATAGTTATTGTGCCTATTTCATATAGTTTTTCTTATATTAGTTATAACCTTTTTTATTTTTGACACAAAAGGGGGTATTTGGTGATATATATCATCACCGGGGAAACCCAGAAGCCTTAACGCAGTAACCTGTGTTCCATCTCATTTGATTTCATGCTTCTGTTGGGCAGATATTTTAAGTCATGTAAGACACTGTCAAGTTCATCTCCTTCATTTTCCTTTCACATGGCACTTTACTTAGCTAGTGACATTGGTTTTCTTTGGAGGAGTTTGTGGTTTGTTTTGGTTTACATTTCAGGATTCACAGGTAGATTGAAAGGACTCAAAGTTTGCATTTCATGAGAAATTTCTCTTGGACTTTAACATCAAGTGAGCTTGCTGGATGATAAGTCTTGGCACTACCAGGAATTGCAGAGGATCAAAGGGAGTTTTTTACCTGAATGCTAACAAGTTGGAGGGTTTTATGGATGCCACAGAGAAGACACAATTGGTTACTTATTGCAATAGCTGTAAGTTTTTCCCTGAATTACAGTCCTCACAGGGTAAGGCACAGAACAGGAACTTGAGCATGAGCACAGGGAAGTCATGTCTTTAACTATAGGCAGAGCCTACCCAACCTTTGTCCTGGAAGGAGACTTTATTATACTAGGAAGAAAGCCAATATTTTCTTCCTTCTGGAGAACAATATTAAATCTTCCAAGACTGTACCTGTTCCAGAAGCATCCTTAGAGCAGCCTAGGAAAGAGGCAGCCATCTCTGCTTATAAGAGATCGAAGAACTTGAGACCTGTGAAGAATTTTCTCCCTACAACATATACAGATGATTCTAGTTAGCTTATTTCACTTTTGAATATAAAGAAACAGCTAAGAGTGACCAGATGTTTGAGGAAATAGTCAATATGAAATAGAAGATAATAAGCAAATTGAAAATAATACTGAAGAAAACAGATA
The DNA here is from genome assembly GCA_004025045.1 of Sigmodon hispidus. NCBI lineage: Eukaryota > Metazoa > Chordata > Mammalia > Rodentia > Cricetidae > Sigmodon > Sigmodon hispidus. The sequence continues at coordinate 15,946 of PVIH01018490.1, read as the reverse complement.
GTTTAAAAAATTAAAAACAATTCTAATTAAAATCCTCAAGAATAAATAATGTTTTGTAGTTCTAAAACATTAACTCTAGGAATAAATGATCAGAGAACAAAAAATAATTTCTGAAGTGTAAACACAAATGCTAAAAGAAAAAGGCAAAAGATAATCTCCAGAAATCTTTCAGAAAATACAACATTGAGAAAAGTAAAAAGTTATGAAAACAGGTTCTGTGAGAAACTGTTACTTTTTCTATAACATAGGTATTCATTATTTTAAAAAAAGATTTTTTACTTTATATGTGTGGGTATTGTTTTGTACTATGGTGGGTATTTATATGTGTGGGTATTGTTTTGTTCATGTCTGTGCACCATGTGTGTGCAGTGTCTGCCAAAGCCAGAAGAGGGCAACAAATCCTCTAGCTCTTGGGTTACAGATGTTTGCGAACTGCCATGTGGGTGCTGGGAATTGAACCTGGGTCCCCTGGGAAGGGTAGCTAATGCTTTTAGCCTCTGAATCTCCAGTTCCATGTATTTATTTCCTATAAGGCCTTAGTAACTGGGCAGAGTTCCCAGTAATAACATACAAACAAACAAAACCAAAACCAAAACCAAACAACTAAAAACACCCCAAAAACTATATTGGTGCTGCATTACTTTGTTATTTAAGAACACAAATATTAAATAAGAGACTTGAACCAGGGTGGACAAAGGAAAAACACCAATAGAAACAAATGAGGTAGGGCTAGAGAGATGGCTCAGAGGTTAAGAGCACTGACTGTTCTTCCAGAGGTTCTGAGTTCAATTCCCAGCAACCACATGGTGGCTCACAACCATCTAGAATGACATCTGGTGCCCTCTCCTGTATACTGTATACATAATAAATAAATAAATAAATAAATAAATAAATAAATAAATAAATAAATCTTTATTAAAAAAGAAAAAACAAATGAGGCTCTTAGCTCTTCAGGATGTTTAGGGGTAGGCTTGCCCCAACCTTGTTTACCTCCATCTCCAGATGTGAGATGTGTACATTAACCTGAGCTCTTATTCTGGGCCATCTGTTATGGAATTTAACTCACCACGGGGTCTATATTAAGGTAATGTTTAGTATTTTAAAGCCACTTATAGTATAAAGGGTGTTTAGAGGGGAAAAAGGGCGGAAAAGCAGCGCGCAGGAGAGGTCTAAATGGAGCGGTCTTTTTTAACTACGCCCACCGGTCTAGAAAAAAGGTCTCTCTCTCTTCTTTTGGGGCTCTTTCTAGCTGACTACGCCTTGCTCTGTCCTGCTTTTTTGATGTCATTAAAGTTTACTTGGGTAGCTTTAGGTTTCCCACTACAGCCATCGAACATCTTTTGGAACAAGTTCATTTTTGATCCTTCTCTGTGACCATGAATAACCATCCTGTCTTTGGAGAAGTCAGCTTTATGCACAATCTTTTCTTAAATTATTCTCTAAATCACATTCCAAGGAAAATCTGGCTAACTTAAGGACATCACCTCACTTTGTTTCATTATTCTCACAAGCTTCTGTGTTTCAGAGCATGGAGGCAGAATACCTATTGTGTTTGCTTTCCTTTTCTGTCTCTACAGGACACATCCCTACACTTCACTCACCGGAATATTCTCATTACAACACTTGCCTTTTTTATCAAGAGCTCATATGTTCCCCTTACATTCACTCCACTATCTCATTCTGTCCTTACCTAGTTTAGATTCTACTGCTATCACTTTACACAATTCTCCTCAGGACTTTTAATATCCTATTTTGTGTGTGGCCCAGGGCAGCTTTACCATACAACTGCCATGGCAGGCTTAATGAAAGCCTGATAGACAGCAGGCTTTAGCTGGCACCTGGTGATTCCAGGAAGGGCCCAGGAGCAGACAGCATCCAGGGAGGAGCCAGCACCTAAGGGGAAGTATCTAATATTCCAAACATTCCCTTCCAGGGAAAGGGACATTAACAATAGAACAGATAGTCTCCAGGTACACAACTGCTGACCTGGGCATATAGGTAAACCTTAACAACCACTGCTAAATGTTGAAACATCTCTAGAATTCAAAGCAGCCAATGAATTCATAACATGTATCCCTAGACCGAACTTGGATCAATCTCAGGACTGTAACCTCATAGCTCTGAAGCTCTTAGAGCCCTCCCCCCAATAAAAACCCTTGCCTTGTACTGCTCAGGGTCGATCCTACTCCACCGTTGAACCAGATGGATGGAGTGACCCAAACTACCTTGTCAATAAAGAGACTCTTTGCTGTTGCATCAAACTTGGTCTCCTGGAGGTCTTTTGGGGGGTCTGTCCTCTGAGCATAACATTCTGAAACTTCTGGAAGCTGCTGATCTTAATTGTTTTAAACAATTGAGATAAGTAACTTCTTTAAAGTTCACAATTCTTGTTTGCTTTGAAAATTGCTTGGCAGACCTACAATTTGTCCACAAATTCACTCTGCACTCTGCCATTCTTAAAGGTAACTATTTTAAAATTCTTTCTCAAGCTTCCAATATTTCCTATTGTCCAGGCATGCTAATGTCTACTTGACACTTCACTGAGAAATCAGAAGGGATTATGTGGAAATCGCCCTAATATTCCCACCAGTCACCTGCAAGTTGTTTGCCCTCTCAGCATTCATTCCATATCTCAATAGTGCAGCGCCTCCAACTGTGTGCTGTATCTTACTGTTTTCTCAAGGATTTTAGCTTCACCCTTACTGCTCCTGGCTGCTGTTGTATTCTCAATCAGCCTAGGGTCAACACAGTTCCTGCCCAGACCAAAAGCTTCACTTGAAAGATTGTGGAGTCAATTTTTTGCTTTGGGCCAACAGCTCACAAATAGTGGCACAGAGACATTAATTATGAAAGCTTGGCCTTAGGTTACACTTGCCTCACTAGCTTACTTAAACTAACCCATTTATTTTTAATGTATGTTGTGGCTCATTCAGCCTAGGCTGCTTCCTCCCTGACCCTACCTTCTTCACAGAGTTCTCTGCCTGAAAGTCCAGCCTGTATCTCCTGTTGGCTGTTTAGCTTATTACACCAACCACAGCAATGCATTTTCAGTGTACAAATATCCACAAGAGTGTCAGCAATGTTAATGCCTCTCCTTAGCATATGCCCATCACACTTGTATTCCCAGCAGTTCCCTTAAACTACTGACCTCATCAGGGACTCTTCCAGATGGTGAACAGGCTTCAGTAATTCCTCTTCACTGTCACCATGGATGCAGCTGAGAAGTCCTTCCTTGCACCACTATTTGCTTGTATGATGCCAGTCTTGCTTTCCCCCTTGCCTCATTTTCCCATTCTGCTTTTCCTCTGTAGGAATTTCCAAATGTGATTCCCAGGGCTGCTTTAGCTCTTCTCCACAGTAACTCATCCCAGAAGTAAGAGTGACTGTGTCCAGCTCTGACCTCTCCTGAGATGCAGTGCATATTGAATGACATTTTCACTTGTAACTCGCAGACATAGGTTTAACAAATGCAATGCAAATTACATTTGAACTAAAGCTTTGCTTCCTATTTATCCACCTCATTCAGCAACTCCTGCCAGCTCTCCTCTGCCCATGTTAGTCTTTATGTCCTCCAGCTTTTTATGACACCTTATGCCCCATACACTTACGATTCTTCTCTTCTCTTTTCACATAGCCAAAGCTTATTTTTTGCTACTTTCAGGCAAAATGCCAATTCAAAGAGGTCAAGTAGGCAGCTAATTTATTAACAATCCTTCCTAAGTTTACTGCCAATCTGCTCTTCCTTGCCCGTCACAGTGTGTGTGTGTGTGTGTGTGTGTGTGGCTGTGTGTGTGGCTGTGTGTGTGTTAATCTGGTTAGTGTCTCTATGCAGACTAGGCACTCAGTGACTATGTTACACTTGTCATTACTACAACAAATATGTGTATGTGGGAGAAACTGAAAATCTTACTTAGGTCAATACATGTATATAGAGACAGGTAACTCTACCATTCAAATGTTTCCTGTGTTTTAGAAAAACTTACAATCACTGTTATTATCTGTAAAGAGTTATACTTTACCAGCCCTCTCCTCCATCATGTTAAGTCTTAATGACAGATAAGACAGTTAAAAAAATAAGGGAGTCTCATTTGAGATATACTTTATGGCTTACTATCTGTTCCCATCTAAAAACCATATTAAATATATGGATTCCTTGATAAAAAGTTATAACAGAAATATATTAATCTACTCTCCCTACCCATAGATTTCATAACTATGAATTGAAATTTTTTCACAAAAACTGTCTATCAGGTTACTTGAAGTAGTAACCCCTAAATAATAATCTTTAAAACTGTAGTCCCTGGTAACTTGACCATATTCCAGTTGAAGACTACACATCTAAGAATGTATGGCAGCACAAACTGGACTAATGAGTTTTTTTAGAACTAACTGAACAAAAACCAACCAACCAACTGAACAAAACCTCACAAAGTAGGTAGGATAGGGAACAACAGATGGACCTAGGAGGATAGGATCAAAGCACATTGTATGAAATTCTAAAGAACTAATAAACTATTAAAACATTATTCTTTCCCTCAAATAATATTCTAATCAACAGAGCATTTATATTATGCTAGGCATTGTAAGCAATCTAGAAATGACTTAAAGGACATGAAAGGATGTTATGCCAATATACACCATGCCACAGTAGGCACTCAGGCATCGGTAGATTGTTGTCATCAGTAATGATTCTGGAAAAGTCTCCAGATACTTGGAGGATCTATTCATCTGGTAACAGACAGCTATATTCTACTGCAGTTCAAAGCAGAGTATAAACATTTTCTTAGAAATTATGTCTGAAATGCATTAGTTTTATATAACATAATCCCTTTTAGTAAAAGTAAATTAGAACAGGGAATTAATAAAGATTAAATTTCTAAGATACCTTTGTATTTTCATAAATAAATGGTTTCTTATTTTTTGTATGGGTATAGTGTTTCAAAATGAAAACAAAATACACAACCAAAACAAGTATGCAAAAACATTTTATTTATAACAGATCAACATTTTGACACGAAAGGTAGCCAGCCACTTTCAATTTCTCAGGAATGCCAAGAATCCAACAGTTTAGAAAGACTACTTGATAATTTCACGATAGGTAAAAGAAATAAATGGCTTTGCCTAAGGCAAATTACTTTATAAGCTTTGACTGCATGGGGAAGCTAGCTTTCCCAGCAAGTGAATGTAATCCAGGTGTCTTAAAGCCAATTTATACAACAAATATGAAACTCATCTATATGCATCAAATGTGTTCAAACGAGATTTCTTTTTTTATCAAAATAATTCATTTTTCAAAAAGGCCTCACAGTCACCCCTTTCCTATGTGCAGCATGCTTCCTACTTCTCGGTGCCACTGTATAGTGCCATCCAGTTCCAGTGGGACTATATAAAATTCACCAATGGGAATAGCCACTGAATTTAAGGGAACAGGTGATGACTAATCAATAACTTAACCCATGTCACTTTTAGCAGGAAAAACAAAATCACCAAAGTTCCTAACCTTAGTACTTCTCAGGATGAAAAGGTAAACTGCAAAATTTAAATAATCAGAAAGCATCTTAAAATGTGTTACAGGAAGTAGGTGTTAAATTTCAGACTTAAACTATATTTTCTTATGTATTTCATTTTGGGGACAAATGACTATCATCTTCTCAGTACATTTATGCTTTTGCATTTAAATCTAGTACAATTGTGAAATTCATCCTGGCTACTCCTCATCACAAGAGTGCTGTTTTTCCTCAGGTAATTCCATTGTATGCTCTAAATGTTGAAGGCTAAAGCAGTACTTAAGTGATTTTCAGGAGAGATGTGAAATGTTTTAAGCCTCATCATTATCTACTTATTGTAGAATCTGTCATTCAAACTCACCACAGCAGTCTCAAATACTGTGTGAAAGGAATGCACAGATCCCCACAGAATACACAAACTGAAGTCCAAAAGGCACGGAGTAATGCTGGTGGCTCTTTCTAGTCAGTTAAGAAATAATAAAAAGTCTGCATTATTCTTTCATAATTTAAATACTTAAGTAATTTCCACTTTTATTACTTTATAACAATGACTTCAAATTTACATTATTTTAAGTACCATTGTAATAGCTTAGAGTATAATACAGATATTTGTGAATATCCCATTCAAAAATAAAAAAAACCAAACAAAAACCCCCTTTCGCTATACATATATATATATTATATATAAAAGTTATTCTCAAAAATAAGAACATAGAATAGGGACTTGGTACAGATCATTAAATGGTTTCTATTACCACAGTTATAATTCCCAAATCAACAGATATACAGCAATAATCAAAATCAGTGCAAATATCTTTGGAGGTTAGGATACAATTATAACACAAGAACATAAACTCAGGAAATAAAAAAGTAAGCGCTTCAAGTACAAGGAGCCAGTCTGCTTGAGGTCCACCTTAGTGTTCGCTGGGGCTCCCCTGCTGCTTCTACTTCTTCCTCTGAAACACATTGGCCAGCATGGCACCTGAGGTTGTCAACTGGCCCATTTTGTTCAAAAACTTGGTCTTTGTGTCTTCACTTACTAAGCTTGCAGCAATTGACATTGAGCTAGAAAAGAACATTTAAAAATGAGCGTAAAACAACTAAAAGTTTAAGACACAGCACATGTGTGGAGGTCAGAGGACAGCTTGTGGTTTTTCTCCTCCTGCCACCTGTGCCATCAGACATGGTGGTGGGTACCTTAGTCTGCTAAGCCATTTTGGGGGCTCTCCAGTTTTTCACTTGCTATTAACATATCATTACATGACACAAAGGAAATGAAGATTTGCGAAGAGGAGGAATGTTTATGTATCATCTTAGATTTGGTATTTTACGTGCTAAGCAACAGCAATAGTTAACATCATATATGGTTGAGGAGAGAATCTAGACTCTCTTTTCTAACCGTGTGGCCTTGATTGTTAACAATGAGCCTGCTGCAGAAGGCTTTTGGAATTACACAAATGCAAAGTGGGAGGCACAAGACAATATCCTACAGTGTCAGTAGTTAGTTATGGTGGTTCTTTTGCCTTCATGCTTTGTTCTCCAGGCACTATCCATCTTCTTCTGAGACAGACTTCTTACTGGCCTGGGCCTTACTCATTTGGCGAGGCTGGCTGAGCCTTATAAGAAGCCCAAGGACTCCTCTTGTCTCTGCCTCCTTGGAGCTCGATTTATAAGAATGTACTTCCATGTCCTTAAAAACCACATAAGAGTTTCTGGGGACTGAACTCAGGCCATTATACTAGCATGGCAAGCATTTTATTGATTGAGCTATCCCTGTAGCTTTGTACAACTGTTCTTTTCACTCAAACTCTAACCTTCATTCATGTGTGTGTGTGTGTGTGTGTGTGTGTGTTTCGAGACAGGGTTTCACCGTGTAGCCCTGGCTGTCCTGGAGTTTCCTTTGTAGGTCAGGTTGGTCTTGAATTCACAGAGATCCCTTTGCCTCAGCCTTTCAAGTGCAGGAATTAAAGGCATGTGCCAACACTGCTCAGTCACTTCATCAATTCTTAGAGCAAGTCTGGAACACAGGTATTACCTGTTCCCCCCCCCCCAAAAAAAAAAATCACTGTGAGGTTTGTACTATGATAACAATCCTATTCCTTTCTTGGGATGTGTGTGATCCGAATAATTAATTGCATTAATTTTAATTAACAGTCTTTAAATTCATTTATTTTTTTCCTTTTCAGCACTCTAGTGTGCAGGAAGTAAACACAATCTGGATGACTATAAAAGATTGCTTATTATCACACAGCTTAACAGGAAGAGAACCCTGATCAAGCATATTTTTTTTTTTTTAGTGCTCCAACAAGCGTCCTGTGATAGACAGGAAACCAGCTTACTGCTTTGTGGTTTTGATCAAGATGCTTTAGATTTTACAGGTTCCATCTCCTTGGCTACAGAACACAGCTTATAGTTTCTACTGTAAATGTCCTGAGGATTAAATAAGATACTGTGTATAAATAAATCAAGGGCAATGCGTGGCAAGCTTCAAGTCCTCAATTTGTCTCATTTTAGATTTAACTTATTTTTCTAATGGACATGGTGGTGTGCACTGTCAATCCCAACACACAGAAGGCAGAACCAAGGGAGTGAATGAGGAAGCTCTCTTTTTAATTATAGGAGTTTAAGAAAAATTCCCAATATTTTACAAAGGCAAGAGACTTATTATGTGTACTGGCTTCAGGGAGAAGTATGAGCTCTGTATGTGTAGATGTGAGTCTCTGTGCGCGGGCATGCACATATGTGTATGTGCCTATTTGTATGTGTGAGAACTCAAGACTGACCGAATGAAACATTTATTTCTGGTAGTTACCCTTAGAGGAAATTGTGTTTAAGCTTTATGATTAGTTGCTCAAATCCTTAATTCTTCATAGGAAATAATAACATATAAACCCATATGTAAATGGTTTCCATTTTTAAATGTTTAACAGTCTAACTTGAATTGAATGCAGAATCCATTGAATCTTTGAATTCTATTTAGTTTGGTAGAACAACCCACATTTGAAAACCCTGTCATAAGTTTATAGATACTATTTAATTGAAATCTGGCAGCACAACAGAAACGTTTCTGGAGGCCTTTAAAGATCCCTAGGCTGGGGACTGGAGAAGTGACTCAGCAAGTGAGGTACCTGTCATCAAGTCTGACAACCCAAGTTCAATCCCCAGGACGAGTATTGTAGAAAGAAGTACTGACTCCTGCAAGTTTTCCTTGTATCTTCACATGTGTGCCATTGCATACATGTATGTGCCCCTCACTGACACACACACACACACACACACACACACACACACACACACATACACACACACAACCCTATCTCTAGACTACAAAGAATATTGAGAGAGAAGGTATAAAACAAATAGTAGAGATCTGAATTTTAAAGTTCCTGTGTTATTTCTCACGGATTGGTTCAACACTTGAGAAAAAGCTGACTTGAATAATTTTTTTTCTTTGAGACAGTTTCACTATGTAACCCTGGCTGTCCTGAACCTCACTATGCATACTAGTCTGGCCTTGAACTTAACAGAGATCTGCCCTTCTTGCCTCCTAAGTGCAAGATTAAAGGTATGTAACATCATGCCTGGCTTGAATATCTTGTCTTCCAAGTAAGTGATTACAAAATAACACATTACACCCACAGTTAGTAAATTTATACAGAGAAATTCAGGTAAATAAGAAGTCTTAAAAAAGAATAAACATCTTACCCCGGAGGCTCTTGGACAGTCTTGTTTTCTACTTTTTGTTCACATTCTTTTATCATGGAACTTAAGATAACCTGATTAGAAAAGTCACTTTAGTGAAAGATAGTTAACACCGTCAAATACTATAAACCATAGTTCAAACCACTCTAAGAACCTGGAAAGGATAGAATGTTAGGGACTCTGGGAAGAGACTGGGCCAAGGCTCTGACATGAAAGCAAACCTATGTGCTGACAGTGTGGAAGTCAGGAGTAGGTATAGCTTGTTGAGAAGAAATAGAGCTGGAAGATACAGTTAGAAATAAGTGATTGACAGGCAGGGAAAGAATTGAATTAAAGATAGTTAGTGGTCAAAGACAATTATATATAACAGATAAAATATCCTACAGATATTTCCATATTAAATTCTTTGTATCAAGTGAGTATGTTACCCCTACTCTAAACAACTATAGAGGCTCAAACATGCTAAAGAACTTGCTGAATATTACAACTAGTAGATGCAGTCGTAAAATAATGCCAAGCTAGACTTAAACACTATTAAGCATGGCTGTCATAATAAGCCTCACACAAAGAAAAGAAAGTGTGTATAGGAGATACTAAGTCCCATGAAGTGCTAGTCACAGGCACTTACTTACCTCATGTTCTGGAGATAGGTGTTCCATGTCAGTCCGCAGACATCTGAGGCCAGGTAAAAAGTGATTTACCATTAAATCCTCTGAAATGACTGAGGAAAAGTAGTTAAAGGAAAATCGAAACAAACAAACAAACAAAAAACCAAGGTCCATCAGAGAAGAGATCACATAGAAAGAAGCCTTAAAACTTGGGGCAATGGTGTACCTGCAATGCTAGCACCAGGGAAGTAGAGACAGGAGGAAATCTGGGAGACTTACTGTCTTCAAAGTTAAGGTGGACAGTTCCCAAGGAACAACATCTAAAGTTGACCTCTGGTCTTCAAATGCACACTTGCACTTGATACATAAAAATATTTTCATGACAGCCAAGTTGGAAGTTATGTAAAAAACTGATAAAGGCAAGTTGCTCTTAGCATTATTCTTTAATTGTTAGGTGTAAGACCATTACAAAAGAATGAGAGTATGCAAAAATTTAGAAAAAGTTCTACATTCACTATCAGAAATGTTCGGGATCCTCTTTAGAGACCCACTGTGCACTATGGATGTGCTTTACCCGAGGAGGACCCTCCTCTATAACCAGCAGATCCTCATGTAAATGACAGCACAGCCAGTGACAACACAGTCATATACTTAGGTTAAGTAACTCATCTAAGTCTTACACATTTTTTCTGCTTTCATTCTTTAATTAAAATAATTTTATTTTGCATATGGATGTTTGCCTGCAGAAACCAGAAAGGGATCAGATCTCGTGGAATGTGGGTCACAGATGGTTGTGAGTCATCTCCTGGTTGACGGGATGTGAACACATTTCATCTGCAGAGCAGCCAGTGCTCTAAACCAAGCCACCTCTGCAGTCACAAGCTTCTTGTTTTGTTTTGTTTTAACACCAACTAAAATAACTTTCTTTTTTTCTTTTTGGGGGTTTTCAAGACAGGATGTTTTTGTTTATCCCTGGTAGACCTGGAACTCACTTTGTTTGTCAGGCTGGCCTCTGCCTCCCGAGGGCTGGGGTTAAAGGTGTACACCATGACCACCCAGCTAAAATGACTTTGTATTGGTCCAGAATAAATCAAACAGAACCTTTGCTGTACATTCAGTTTACTTTGGGTCTTAGTCATCTTTGAATTTTAGTTGATTTTCTCCACATTCAAAAGAGTAGAAAGCATTTCTCAAGAAAATAATTCACCTTATAAATTCATATCAATTCTGGAATATTCTTATTCTAGTTCTGGCTTTATATTGTGCCATGTCCAAGTGAAAAAAGAAGTAATTGAGTTCCTTTATAAACACTGGCTTAATTTTAGAAAATTTACCATGAACTTCTTTAAGAAAAAAGGAATGTAATATATTACCACTTCTTTGAAAATGGTTACAATGCTCATAAACAAAGCTCCTATAATGAATAACTTATAAGTTCAATGGGCATTAAAAATATACATGGGCCTGCAAGATGGCTCAGTGAGTAAAAGCACCTATTCACAAACTTGAGGTGATATGAGTTCCATCCCGGACATCGGCATGGGGGTGGGAGAGAATCAACTATGGAAAGCTGGTCTCTGACCTCCACATGTGCACGTGTTGTCACACACATTAAGCTGTTACACACACACAACTTAAAAATATACATGATACAGAGGGCTACAGCTGAATTGTTATAGTCTTGTTTTCCAGATATTGGGAAAGAACCTCCAAGATGTAACTGTGGGTGACCTTTGGATTAATAGAGAGTGATATAATGAAACATGGGCATGGAGGCTCAAGATGGCCATACTTACAGAAAAATGGGGAAGTTATTCTTTCTACTCACAAAATCCTTATAAAATCAAACAATCTTTCAAGGGTTGGTAATATGCATATCAGTCCTATCTGATACTAAAAGCACCTCTGTTAGTGGTAAATGGTCAAATAGTGTCAATAAGACAGTCAGACACATCTTTATCTATAATAAAGTTTCTATCTAAACAAAACCTGTCTTGGTTCTTATATATACACTTTGTGACCTTCCTTCTTCATAACTTCCCCTAAAATACATCAGTGCTAATGTCACCCAACAGTAACCTCTGAATTCCATGTGCATCCATATGCATTATTTCATTGCTTCTCACCACAAACCTTGTCAAATTTTCTTATCCCCTCTATATCATCTATTCTCTAGCTTGAACATTATTTTTAATGTCCTTCACGCTTGTCATGACATTTTGATTTGTTACCAGGCCCAATGTTACATGTAACTTTCCTATGTCTGTTCTGAATGGAAGGCACATTCTAATTTGCACTTGTTGAACAGACCTAGGCAATGGGACTTTATAACTAGTGACTACATTCTTGACTCAAGCAAGGCATGAGTCATACACAACAGTACTTGAACAGGAGCTACTCTAAGATGACTCTTTCTTTCTTGTCCTGGTAAGAGACTTTTTATTTATTCCAGCAATAGTTTGTGCATACTAAAACACTTATGCAGAAATTCTGTTTTACAGAGTTAAGGTTGTCCTTGGACTTTTCCCTCTTTCTTGAGTCACATTCCATTATAACATTAGTTAACAGAGTACACATGAGTTTTGCTTAACTTGTATCAAATACTTTCAGAGCTGAGTTTCTAATTCCCACACCATCATAGCTCTCTTGCCAGGGTCCTGTCACTTCTTCATAAGAAGATTCCTCCTTGCCACTCAGAACAGCAGTTCCTCATCTGCTTCCTTTGTCTTCTCTAAGTTGAAAATACAACAAGATGAACTAGGAGTGACAGTGACTTCTGCTTTTACTGGAATGAAATTTATAAAGGACAGACACTTAAGCTATCAAACTAAAATATTAGACCCTGCTCACTATATAACCTATGTTATAAAAAGCATAGCAATGCACCTACTTCTAAGTTTTAATTTCCAGAGGGACATACAGCCCCCTAACAGACAGCTTTTTCAACTTAATTTATTCTGAACAAAAGCTATCCTCCATGGTTAAAAACTCTAGGACCAATGAGTGTTTGTGGCAGTCTAGAACACATTTATCTTATTTGAAATGACCTGGCATACAACACAGAACCATGGCACTCTGAAAATCTTCCTATCACATGCTTTCCCCTATGAATCACTAGGAGGCTTAATTACTTTTTTGCAGGCCATGACGATAATTTGTCTAACGTGTTCTTCCATGGCTCTATTGATAATTCAGCCTTCCACCCTTCCCGATCTCTTAGTTCCCTTTTTTGAACTCTGCAGTCTTTTATTGGGAGCCAGAGGCTAGAGTTCACTTGGCCTATCTTCACTTCCTTCCTACTTTTATTTTACTAAACATAGTATACACAGAACTTATGTTCAACAGAACAGTTAAAGCTCTATGTTCCAGTTCAGTTTTGCATTTTAAAAGCAGAAGTTGTCACTACAGTCTTTAAGTCTTAGTTTAATCATTTGTAATCTAGTGGTTGATATGGGCCTAGAGGATGTCTTTCTTCCATTTGTTACTAGAGATGACTACCATGTTGGCCCTGTACTTTTCCAGAGAGTGACATTTCTCTAAGAGAAATTCATAGTTTCCACTGGATAAATCAGACATTCTTTGAAAATGCAATACCAGAACATAAATGGCTAGATTCATTTTGCCCTACATTTCTTGCTCATTGTATAGTAAATCCTAGGGTAGGAAAAACATCAGGGCTTTAAAATTATAAAACATAAACAAAGAATTAAAAACTACCTTTAAAAATTGTGAAATGGCTAGAGTGAAACAGGTATGGCAAGACGAACCAAAACTTCCAAAAAAGTTCACTTGATTTTTACACTTGAGTTTATTATATGGTGGGTTATATACAGGCAGCTACACATCAAGGATACAGCAACAGGACAGCGCACTGTAGGCTTCAAAAAGATGGATGGCGATGTCCAGTCTTTTTGAATCCACAATTTGTAAGTTGTTCACCAAGGCTAATTTATGTAAGTGTGGTATTACAACTGAAAAAGGAAAAAAAGAAATGGTTACATTTTATCCCAATTATGTGTACACAACTCTTATACTTTCCAATGTGTAATTATTATTTTAATTTATAAGAATTCATTTTAAAGCTAGATGCTTTCAAACATTTACCCTCTTCCCCTGTTTGTGCTTTCTTATTAGGCAAGAATGTACACTTTTCCAAATAATAATAATAATCTGTGATTTGAGAGATAATAACTATTACTAAAGACTATTTTACAGATCATCTCATGTCACCTCCCAATCTCCCAAATGGAAAAACCACAAACAAATGAGCCAAGACACACAGCTTGTATGCACTATCATATGGTTCTAGATAGGTTTTTTTAATGAAAATATTACCACTGCTATTACATAAAAGATACATGCATTTTCCCTTTTTAATAATAAATTATTTCACTTGCTCAGATATCACAAATATCTTTAGTTTCTCAATGTAGCAACTCCACTGTTAAATAGCACTCTGAATTTCCAGTCACTGAGGGGTAGAACAGCCTCACAGACCAGGGTGAAACTTTAAAGACAACTGTGAAATAAAAGCAATGACTCCAGAGACTGTGAACAAGGGAACAGCGGCAATCAACCTGGATGCCAAACATTTTTTTTTTTTTTTTTTTCTGAACACAGACTCAACAGAAAGCTGGCTTTCTGAAGGTATGGCTTCAGAATCAGTGACTGTCTAAACCCTTTTCTACTCTTTTTTTTTTTTTTTTAACCAAATTTATCATGATTTTATTACTTTTACAACAGTAAATTTTCAAATGAAACACATCTCTCATTTTAAATGTATGAAAACTTTCTCAAAAATGTAAAGGAAATAGCAAACATGTAGAAATTAAACTAATAAAAGAAATGCCTTCAAATTTTCAACTTTTGTTACATGACACTTTATTTTTCATTTCTATTTTGCATGCTTAATTCTTAAATATCTCCAATTCCTATCAATAATGCCATCCAGAGATATAGTAATTTAGTTTAGAAATTCCAATTGATTGACATTACTGTTATTAGATATTAGAAAAGGGAAAAGAAAAACAATTTAACTCTGAGCCTTTTATAAACATGAGGTAGTATTTTAATGCAGAATGATGTTAAACATCATATTCACTAGTCGTTAACTAATATGTTCTTTACAGTCCCTTTTGGTATCAGAACATTCTTCATAAAGCAGAGATGCTGAAATTCCTGTGAAATTGTTAGGAAGTTAATTAATTCTCTGGTTATATATGCCAAACAAATATAAAACTCTTTATCTATGTATTTGTTTATTTAATTATTGGCCATTGGTTTTAGAACATTGCTAGAAATATAGAAACATGTCATTGTGGGAACAAAACAGGCTGATTGAAAGATGACATATGATATAAAAGGATCAAGGAGAAATTAAGATTTTCTTTTTTTTTTTCCTTCTTTATTTTGTATTTATCAAAAAAACAGTAAAATGAATTTAAAATGAGGAAAAGTTAACAATAACTATAAAGAGGATAAGAATCATAAGCAGGGCTTAGCAAAAGTGGTAATGCAAATGAGATTACTACACATATATTTACTTTGTGTTCATCTTTCCCTCTGAATTGTTTTTTTTTTTTTCCATCCCTGTATATCCTTATTCAAGGTCTCTTCCCCCTCCCACCACATCTGGTCATTTTTCTTCTCTGCAACTTCCCATCCCCTTCCTGGGCAGGGAACAGACAGTCCTATGGTCCCACTGACCCAATAATGCTTGGATCAGTCTCCACTCCTGGCCAAATCCAGTTTTGTCCCCCCTCCCTCAAGAGTGAGTCAGGTGTTCCTATAGTTGGAGTGGGGTCTGAAGGGTCAGTCCAGGGTGTTTCTGATCCCAAGCTGCTCAGTGGTTGTGGTTTGCAGCTTGGGTATGTTTAGCTTTTTTTTTCTTGTTTGTTTGTTTAGAGACCACTAGGGAGTGAGTACATCCTCTGCTTATCTCTCTGAGATTGTGATACCTCGCTCAGGAGGATATTCTCCAAATCCATCCATTTGCCTGCGAATTTTAGGATATCATTTTTTCTTACTACTGAGTAGTATTCCATTGTGTAGATGTACCACAGTTTGTTAATCCATTCTTCAGTTGAGGGACATCTAGGTTGTTTCCAGGTTCTTGCTATTACAAATAAT
>PVIH01018489.1:0-38317 GCA_004025045.1 Sigmodon hispidus | reverse complement strand
AGGATATACAGGGATGGAAAAAAAAATTCAGAGGGAAAGATGAACACAAAAAAATGTATGTGTAGCAATCTTATTTGTATTTCCACCCTTGATAAGCCATGCTTATCATTCTTATCCTCTGTATAGTTATTGTTAACTCTTCCACATTTTAAATTCTTTTTACTGTGTTTTTTTTTTTTGATAAATACAAAATAAAGAAGGAAAAAAAAAAGAAAAATGCAACCCAAACATTGAAAGGAGCCTAAAGTAGTCAAAACATAACAAATACAAAATGGACTGGGAGTACAGGAAGAAAATATCCTGATAAGGTATTTCAGAACAGAAAGAAAAGATCCATACAACTTATATTGATGATATAGGTGTCAACAATAACAATGATGTCTTTAAGAAAAAAAAATATCTCTTCATCTTAACAATTATTTATTTATCTGGTTGTGGTGGTACATGACTTTAACCTTGAATATTTTTGTTAGAAAGCATTTTATTTGGTGGCTGGAGAAACTGTTCAGTAGATACAATATCCATCTCTCATGTACAGTCTTTAGTTCAACACTGCAGTACCCAACACAGACTTATATTCCTAGAACATAGGAGGCACATGCAAAGGATTCTACTTCAGAACAAGTGTGAGGTCATCCTAGTATGCAAGAGACCCCTCCAAAGCAATTAAGACATAAATGAGAGGCTTTAGAGATGGCTTAGTGGATAAGAGCATTTGATGCACAAACATGAAAACTTGAGCTTGGATGCAGCACCCATGTAAAAGGTACAACATGGCTTTGTGTATCTGTAACCCCAGTGTTCTGGCAGCAAAGATAAAAGACCTTTTTGCTTGCTGATCTCCTGCCTAATTCTAGATTCAGTAAGAGATCTGTCTCCAGGTAATAAGAAAGTAAGAGGAAAAAGTGAGCTATCTGATGTTCTGTTCTGGCCTAAACATGTATGTGCAGGTATCTATGCACACGTGTGTGGTCTCTCACACACACATGATCCAGTGAAATGTTATATACAGATATATATTTTATATAAAATTAACCACCAATCAATTAATAAACATTCAGTCAAATGTGAAGCGAGGCAAACTACAGAGAAAGTTAAGTTTTGTTGGCTAAAATGGAAAATTTTTGACCTCTATGACTTCAGGAAGACACATGCTCAGGGTCAAAATACTTCCTTTTTATAGTCTAATTACAGTAATTGCCACTGTAAGGGAATAATTGGATAATTATACTGTGATAATATGCCATTTATTGGCTTATTGGTTTTAAATTTTACAGCTAATCTATAATTATGATAGACAAAGAGCATGTGCAAATACAAAAGCCTGTGCAGCAGATAGAATACAACTATATGCTGATGAAGGTTCATGCAAAGGAGAATATATGCTCACTTATAGCAATTTCCTAAAAATATCTTGACACTATCATAATTTAAATTACTATTATATTTTACAGCCATATTATTTTTCTTTTGATAACCAAATTTTCAACTTGATTTTTTTTGAAAAATGAATCAAATTCAGAAGTACAAAATAACATGAACCTGTTTGTATTTATTTAAAGAAATTATCAAACCTATCAAAATCCTAAAACTTAAAAACCTGGTTTTCCCCATTTTGTGGTGACTTCCTAACAGATTATAAAAAAACAAACTGTCCAGAAGGAAAAAAATGTCACTTTTTTTAAATTTACTTTCTATGTATTATGAAACAATATTCAAATTATAGTTTGAAGAAAGAAATTTCAACTGATCATAATTATCATTTTCTATATTATAAAATATTGTTCTATATAGCTCACTAAATTCTGTCTGCATTTATAAAGATTGAAAATACCACACACACCACACACACTAAAACACACCCGTTTGAATTGTTGAACATTGGTTTCAGGGTGTAAGAATATTTCAGTGAAAGGCTGTTCTGGAATGGTAAACATTTTGACTGGAAAAATTGTCTTTACTTAGCAAGCTAACTCAGTTCACCGCCACATTGGGGGAAAAAAAAGTGCAGGAGGCAATGAAAAACGACCAGTCATTTCTTTTCTCCCGACTGATACATATCTTATTTATTCTTCCTTGTAATGTGTGAATGCTGCACTGTGTCCTATTTTGTCTTCTGCCTCAATTAAAATGTAAATTTCTGCAGCCCATCTCTATAATTCCAAACTGCTCTAGGCATGAGAATTTAAAATGCTTTTAATAAAACCAACTACAGATGCTGAAATAAGATTTCTCCTCAAGTTTTTGAAATCTATATGTGCAAGGGGATGCTGGGTCTTCTTAGTTATGTTTTCACTATACATGTTCTAACCAGAAAATACAAACAAAACAAAACAAAACAAAAAACAAAAATCCAACAAACAAATAAGGAGAGAATCAACCTTGATTGGTGATTTTAACCTCATCACACAAGCATACCCATTGCTGGGGAAACAACACTTCTTTCCTTTTAAACTATTCCTAGCAATCAATTCTTTTTCTTTTGTAAAAGATAAATGTTGATCATATTTAGAATTTATAGCCTCAAACTGCCACTGCTTATTTTTCCAGACAGGATAGCAATTTGATAGGTAAACTCAAAATTGAAGTCAAGTTTGCAAAAAAATGACTTTTGATTGTCATTTATTTTAGCCTGTTGGCCTAATTTCAATTCTTCTATCATAGCTTTTTGCCTATTAAAAAAAAAACTTACAAACCATGTCACCTCTGATTCTATCCTTTTCTGTCAAACTCTAGATATTGTTTCAGATCTTCAGTATTACGTCTCCCATAAGAAACATCACCAAGACAGCTACAGGGGCAAATTGTTCTATTTTCATTGTTCTTAAAATGTTCCCTTCTATAGTCATATTAATTTAGGACTCTTCCAGGTACATCAGGACTTAACGATCTTTTAGGACAATAGGCAGTGGTACATTATTGCCAGATTATACAGTAATGTAAAAAGACTGACAGCTAGAATATGACATTGAAAATGGCATATCAAACTGAATATTTTACATCTGTAATTCTCACATGCCTCCAATCCTAAATCCTCATAGCATAATAACTACCCATTTCCATAAAGAATGGAAATATTTTCTTTCATCTCATAATGCACAACATTTAACACAGTATTCTAATGTTTTTCCCAAAGCAGTGAACTTCTTGAAGGAAGGCAATCTTGCCCCATAGACTATATCTGGAAACATTTTTTAGAACATAAAGAAGACGGCACCAGTGTATGGTTTTCTAAGTTATTTTTGTTTTGCTGTGAAAAGACACCATAATGAAGTCAATTTATAAAAGAAAATATTTATTTGTAGCTTACTGATTCAGAGTGTGATTCTACGAGCATCACATTTAGGGCAGCATGGTGACAGCAAACAGAGAGCACTAGGTGAGAGTTTACATCTTGAGATATGCCCATTAGGAAGAAAGAGAGAGAGGAATAATTTGAAATGGAATGGGTTTTGAAAGGTTAAAGGCCACCCTTAGTGACACATCCGCCAACAAATGCCCATAACGTCTAATTCTTCCTCAATAGTTCCATAAACTGGGAACAAAGTATTAAGGTATATTTTATTTTTATTCAAATCACAACACTGGCATACAGGGACATGAGATATTTTAAACATTAAATATGTCTACATATTATTAGGGGCAATGCTTAGAAATAGAGTTCTTATAATGAGTTTGATAGGAATATATTCAAGGTAAGAAAAAAGCATTAGTCCTTAGACTTACTATGATTATCATGTGGCCTATATGGGGGAAAATGAAGGAAATTTAACTGGACAATCATCCACAACTGCTCATTTTGAACCCTGTTCTTGAGGCAGCATATAAAAGATAACAATTCTCCACCTTAAAGTGGATATTTTGCTCTAGATTAAAATATGTAACTATTCTAGACCAAATTATCAGACTCCATTCTTTCTTTTTTTTTTTTTCATTCTTTCTAAATCTACTGGTAAGTAATTAGTCAGAATCCCTGCCTTCTGTATGTCAGCCTGAGATAAGGCATGCAGCACAAACTACAAGGTTGTCAGCCATCGGTTTTTCAGAAGCCAAGGTTAAATGCTCAGCAGTCTTACTCTGCCACTGTGAGTGTTTGACTTGTAGATATGCTTTTCCAACTCTAACTCTTCAGTGTTTTCTATCTATCTAGGATGCCTCCGTGCTTCAGTTTCATTCATCCATTTCTAACATTTTTTCAAAACCCTGTTAAAAATTTATTATCCACAACTCTTCTCTCCATCACCTCCATAAGCTATTTAATTACCCATTTCTATGTATTTATCATTATCTTGTATGTTTATTATTCTAGTCCATCCCTATACATGATAAATACTAAAAGAAATATATCTTTTTATTGTAGACTAGGAATGGTTACATATGCCTATCATAGTGCCAACAATTGGAAGGATGAGATGAAAAAAAAAAGACCATAATTTTATACTATATGGCCAACTTGTGCCTGGGCTAGATATTTAGATGACTCCTCATCCTGTGTGTATGAATGGATGTGTGGTGAATGTGTGTGTGTGTGTCTGTGTCTGTGTGTGTGTGTGTGTTCCCATGTGTATACCTTCCTTTTCTCTTTCTCTTTGTCTCTCTGAGAAAGAGTTAATAGTTTCTTTGGGGATCTTATGTATATTGAACTAATCATACTGAGGTATATGAAAGAGTTATTACTCATAACCCTTTTGGAGATATATTGGTAACTAAATAAGCTTCTAATAATAAAAGTTTTCAAAGACATTTTTCTCTCTATTCTGAATTTTCATTCAAAATCAGCTCTGTCATTCCTTGGGGATGAAGTTTCAAAGATATTTAGGTTGTTTTAAACTTTTCATTATCATTCATAGTTTACAAAACTGAAAAAAAATTCTGGAAGCAGAAATCAGCGACCAATTTAAATACAAGTCTCAGAAAAGTTTGCACCTTAAGACATATACATAACATAAAAGAAGCATTGCAGTGTTCCAAGTGCTTATCAAATAGTCCCATGAGTAGGAGGTCATAGGCATAAACTTTCTGGTCTATAAATTTTACAGCTATTACTTTGCCTTATTTCTTAGCTTTCACTTCAAATATAATCTACATGAGTTTTACAATATTAAGACAAATTTTATATTTTGCAGGAGTGATTGGTTTCAATTAAAGGATATTTTCATGGAATAAGATTTTACTTACATAGCCAGTATTTTAAAAATGAAAAAAAACTCATGCTAATGAGATTTGAAGAATCTCTATTCTTAAAAAGATCTGAGCATAATCAAATTTTGAAAGTACTGACATATATATATGTATATAAAGACATTATTGGTTTACTTAACTACAAATTAACTCGCTTGAACTCAAAATTAACTGGAAAGTTTGCTGCTCAGTGATACAGAACTCAAAATATACTAGTTTTCTTCAACTGATGGTCTCTGAAAGAATTATTCATTCTTTTCTCAGTTTACTGTTTTATTATGTTAGATAATTTTCTTCAACAGCTTGACAGTCTTTATTTGGCTAAGACAAGCTTAACACAGTGCGGGAGCAACAGCTCATCTGTAAAGAGCATTTTCTGCACCACTCTATGATCATGGTTTTGTTCCCAGAACCCATGTAGCAGCTCACAAGCATTGGTAACATCAATTCTATACTTCTCAGGCTCTATTTTGGCCTCCACACACTTTACACATCTCATACACTGATATACATACATGCAGAATATCTATACACTTAAAATAAAAATAAACCTTAAAAAGAGAAAAGTTTAACTATCGGTTGATTTGTTTATTGGATAGCATTTATTGATTGGATTTGTTAATCAATAAAATACCAAACTTTCTAATTTTGTATATATATGATATATTCATGTATAATATTTATAGGTGTATAACAATGTATCTACCTGTACATGTGGTGGCCAGGGAGTAAAACTGGGCATCTTCTATTACTCTGCAATTTATGTGGTGGTGAAGGGTTTCTCATTGAGCCTGAAGATAAACAATTTAGTAAGACTAAAACCCTCTTGCATCCATTTCCTCAATACTAGCATTGTAGACATATGCCATGGCTCCCAGTTCTGTACACAGGTGCCATGAATTAAACTCACAGGATCATGTTTGTGTAGTGACACCTGTAACTGATCTATATCACCAAGCAGAAAACTTGTAATTTTTAAAACTCCTTATTGTACTTCATAACGATTTTTACAATTTTGGAATAGCAAGCAAAACATGTTTACATTGTTCTATTAAAGACTAAAATTAGCAAAGTTTGAATTATGATGCTATTTTTCTCCTCTTTCTTCACTTCTTTGGGTTATTAGTATTGTTGCTTGTAATAAGGCAGCAAGAATATCCTGAAGCTTCAAACTTTAAAACAACTCTAGGGAAATGGGGTCTGGTAGTTCCAGAGGCAAAGAGGATCTTATGCTTGTTTTCATGATAAAAATCACTAAAGTCCTGAGCTGTAGTAACATAAAGGTCTCTTACAAAAGACTGAATCTAGAATAAAACAAAACAAAACAGAAAAAGCCAATGTATTCTGGAGATCTGAAATTTTCCTCAAGCCTCTTATGACTTCACTAAGGGAACAGCCCTATGGAGCAGGACTCATCCTTTTCTGAATTCCCTGATACATCTTTGGGAACCTGCAAAAGCATCAAGCATCACTCATTTCCCACCATGTCTCACTGGTAACAGTTGCAGGCTGCAAGGACAGACAATTGAATTAAATAGCGTAATTGAACAAAGAAAGCCATGCCACTGTCTCAAGTGGAAAATGCTTCCTGTAGAACTTTTTCCCCTTTCAAGGTAGAGTGACATTGATGGAGTCACTTGGGGAATGTGCTGAAATTGTCATTTGTAACCATGTTAAGATGTAGGCAGAAAAACATACCTTTGTGATTTAAAGATGTCACTCATATCTTTCTTTCAATGTCAGCTTTGGTTCTATTCATGTCCTCTTCACAGACAGGACAATTCTTGTTTATTTATCTAGATGAATTACCCCTATGGATATTTTTTTAATTAGGATGCTGAAATATAGCAATACACTGAACATGGATGCAATACCCTGTATGGGAACTCATGATACTGTTGTGGTCTGATCCCAAGGCCCCCAAAAGATCATCAGAGATGCAAACTCTCCAAAATGCAAAAGGAAGGTTTATTGAAAAGTTACAAATTTCACAACAAAGACTTGCTCTGACACACAGGTGTGACAGTGACCAGAGGAGGTAGCTGCCCCTTTGCAAGCTGGGTTTTAAAGACAAAAAAAAAAATCACAAGGCTATGCAAAAATCACAAGTTTAGGCAAGAATCACAAGGTCATACAAAAATCACAAGGTTATTAATCTTAGTTGTTTGCCAAGCCAGTTCTTTGACTACCTCCTGGGTTGGGTCTTTCCGGGCTATCTCTGGGCCTGAGACATTCCATGGATAATTAACTGTTACCAGTCCCTTAACTACCTTTTCTGTCTGAACTTTGTTCCCCAGGCTTGTTTAGAAGCTGAGAACTTTTGTTCAAAAAATGGAGATGCTCTTCTAGTTCTTCAATACAAACTACCCAGAACTAGACTTTATCCATTTCTTTTGTAGGAGCCTATTTTGCTTGAGCCGGGTCTTTTTCATTCCTACAAAGAGGAAAATTTAACTGAATTCAATACATAAAACTTGACAAATGTGCTGTATGAAAAAATGGCCATGAAGTAAAGTGTTAACAATAGCAAAATCTGCTAAGGAAGTAGAAAAAGGGCAAGCTGACAAGAACTGACCTGAGCAGGCTCTGTGCCTCTCATTCAAGGGAAGATTGAAATCACAACATTCTCTCAGAACTTTCTAGTCCTTAAATATTCTTAATTTTCACATGATTTCCTTCTATCCCCCAGAAAAATTTAGACAATACCACTGTTTCTCATTATATTCTAACTCTCCCCTTCCTTGCACTTTTATAAGAATTACACTAATGAGATGCCTCCTGTCTATCACCTTTTCTTTTGCCTAAGGCATCACAAATCTTCCATTGTAAACTATATTCACACTTGTATATTAAGGTACTTTCAAGTTGTCACCGTACAATGTGCCTTTCTTTCACGCACAAGGCATTTCAAAAGCACAGTCTCTTACTATGGTTCTTTCTTCCACCCCACAGTTAAAAATACTCAGCATTTACTGTGATCTATGTTCATTGAGGCCACTCTGCCTCTTCGATGGGACAGACACTCTGCAGTCCTTATTAACCTACCTGGCAGTTTAGGTGCCATTCAGAAGCTGGGCTTTTGGAATCTGATTCGTCAGACTGATGGTCTTATCTCCTCCCCTTGCTTTCTGATGGCCCTGTGGACTTCAGCATCATACTATCTGCATTTTTTTTTATTGTTAGTTGATTTTAGGTGTTTTTGTTGGTTGGTTGGTTAGTTATTTTACTTATCAAAAATGTTATAATAGTAGCTACATCTTAAGAGTTATTATGTGAATTAAGTTAATACACATAACGCAAATATCAAAATGCCTGCTACTCAATTTGAACATCCATTATTGTATATCCCCAATAGAGTTTGACATGGATAACCACATTCTCAAAGTTAAAGTAATCTTTTTGTTCAATCTCTAGACTTTCACTTTGTCCAAGAATTGCTCATTTCTCCATTTTCTGATTATTCTCCTTTTTATCTACTTCCAGGAATCTATGGTTTTATACATATCTCTGTCTCAAACAACTATATACTTTCTAGGAATTATTTTATCCTTTTTAATGTAATTGTCCAAGTAGACATTTTCTGTAGCCAAAATTATTGTCTAAATTTTACTACACTGCATTGCTCCCCATAAATATCTGTACAATCTCTGGATGTTTCAGAAACATCATCGACTTCTATATTCTTTTCTTTATCACTGAATTATTTCTCCTCACCACCCATTTTCCAAAACTGAAAAAGAGACTACTTTATTTTTTAATGGGTAATAGAAATTTATTAAGATATTATTGGGAGATATACTCAAGAGAAACAGAACCGAATGAACTGCTGAAGTCATCCTCTGTTCTACCTGAGAGCACATGCACCTGGCTCTGTGTCTGAGCACACCAAGAAGAAGGTGTGACCAGTCTCCCTTTACCCGTAAGGGATCATGTATGCAGACAAAGGAGCACCAGCTATTTTGGGCCAGATAGCCCTCTGGAAGAGACTACTTTATATTGTATAATTCTTTCACATAATCTGATGACATAACTGCATTCTCCATTTTAGCTCCCACCTCTGCAATCTTGTCCTCATTTGAATCTAGTTAATAGTTTGCCAATTGTATTAATTGATTTTATTTTTTTTTCTTTTGTCCATTCTCCACTCTTTTCCATCTGATATTTCTGAAACATAGTACTTTCCAGAGCTTTTTCACATAATCCTTTTTCCAAAGAACATCAAACCAACACCTTCACAGTGTTATATAAGCCTACTCCATGTCCAGTTTGCTGTCGTGACTTTCTCTGCCATGAACATCAAACCTAGACATCCACCAGGACATGGCAAGGAACACCAGTGATGATCACCAGTGATGACTCTGTCAGAATATCTAGTTTAGCAGTGCATTGGAGCTACCTAAGCCTAATTTAAAGTGTTTCTACAGACAGAGTTCCTATAGACTAAGTAAACCAGAAACCTTGGGACTAGGTAGGACAGATAGGAGTATAGCATACCAACAGAGCACTGATCTAACAGTGTGAGGATCTGGCTTTATTCCCCTCACTGGAAAAAATATAGGGCTATGGAGAGTATACTTTATAGATTATTCTGTCATTCTGGTTATAAGGGTTAAAATCACCTATCTATTCTAATATACATTTCTATATATGAGTAATTATATGACTCCATTTAATCTCCCTATACAGGCTTTTTTTCTCTCTCAGGAAAAATATACTGAGCTCAAAAATACATCCCATCTATAAAAAAAGAAAAAAAAACATAATCAAAGGGCCTACAGTATAGAGGGTTAATTCTGTGTGAAAAGGATGTCCATGTATTTTAGTATTCTGACTAGGACATTTTAGACTCCTTGAGATGAGAAAATCAGTACTTTATTGCTGTAGTAATACCTAGAATAATCATTACTACATAGCAGGCATTTGTTAAAAACTTATCAGACAGAGATTTAGAGATATGGATGCTTGATGCCTAATCTAACTTGAGTTTGATCCCTGCGACCCACATGGTAGAAAGAAAGAAATAATTCCTGTGAGTTGTCATTTGACATCCATATACATGTACATACACACACTAAAATATGTAAAAATAAAATTATCAGGATAAATTAATAAGTGAAAGTTCACCAGACCTTAAAAGAACATGCCAGAATACTCTAAAACATTGTCATTCTTTTTATGATTCTCATTTAAAGAACTTTGTATTCTTCATATAGATTCAAGGCTAAACTCTGTATGTTGCTATTTCTGATTGGGTGGAAACAGATGGTGACTATTCTCCCTATCCTTTCAGGAGTGGACTAATATTTAAAAATTGGATAACGAAAAAGATTTACTTCAGGGAGAAAAATATCCCATTTGGGGCCTGTGGTTCATTTTTCAGTGAAATTTGAATTGGAAAAGAAAATGAATTATCTCCAACTGCTGAGTTCAAATATCTATGGAAGTCAGATTAATCAATATTTTTGAGTATTTATTATTGACTAACTTGTATTACATTATCTATACATTGAATCTTTACTCAATTCTATGTTTATAGTTGTGAAAGTTCTTTGAAGAAATTATTGAAGGTTACATGAATGGGGTCCTAGTCCAATAGAATTTATGTCTTGACAGGAAGAGGAGTAGACATCAGAGACTTCACTTCTCACCTTGTGAGTATTCTTTAGAAGGATGGTTATCCACAGTCAAGAATGGAGCACTCACAAGAACACTACCTCTGCTATAATCTAGAATTTGGACTCTCACCCTACGGAATGCTGAGCAAGTAAATGCTGGTTTCTAGTCTCTAATAAAATGTTAAAAGTGATCAATATAAAGATGAACCTTCACCATCATTAATAATGATGGTTAAAAGAAAACCAAGAGTTAACATTAAAATTACAAGCTTCTTTTTCTTCAATCTATAAAAATCATCCTTGTGTAGAGCATGTTGTTGTCTAGAAATAAAGAAAATAAAATTTCCTAGAAACAAAAAAACTTTTCCCCTTTCAAATACTGAGATAGATGTGTGGAGAATTTTGTATGTTATCTCATGACAAAATATAGTTTAACATAAAATTATTATGTCAGTCATATTTTCAAAAGGTTAAAGTTGAGGATCAAAGACACAATATAATTTCCTCACCATGGCTAGGGTTTTCTAGCACAGTCATTTTGTTTTAAAATGAAAATTGAAAAATAAAAATTAGCAATTTATATTGTAAGTGGAAAATTACAAGACAACTTACTGGATCATCAGGATTCTTATAGCTTGGACTCGGATAACACTCTTACTGTTTACTCTCTTTATTCTCAAAGGCTCACTGCAGTAGATTTTACAGGCCACCCTGTGGCTTTTCAAGCAAAATAATCATTCTTTTTCTTATAAATTCATTTTAGCAGCACTTGTGTTTTGATTTTCTTCAAGTCCTCTGACACTTATTAACATTCAGAGTGGTTGAGGGCAGCCTCATGCTAATATACCTCCTTCAGCTAACATATCACACATTTTCTGTTTGACAATCAACATTTCATTAATAGTGTGCTAAAGCTGGAATGGACCTTAATAAGGACCTGTTTCACCTCCCATCTCCTGCCCAGCCATTCTGGAACACATAAAAGGCTCAGGTACTCTGACTTTCAGAAGATTATGCAGCCTGCATGAACAATTAGAGGAAGTTTCCTTTATTTCCATCATTGTCCATTTTCTGATCTTAATAAGAATAAATAGAACAAAGTCTCAACTTGTTGAAAATTTCCTCTTAGGCCTATTCTGAGTTGGATATATATTGAAGTTTCAAATACGTATTTTAACATGGATTTGCATTTAAACCATTATATATTATATATACATACTCTATGTGCATATATTTTGTGTAATATATATCATATATTATAACATTTATATTGCATTCTACAGTGTGTAAAATATTATTATTAAAAATACATTGGAGAACATGGCAGATAGTTTAGTGGGTAATAGTGTTTAATATGAAAGACTGAGAATTTGAATTTGAATCCTTAGTACTCCCTTAGAAAGCTGAGCATCATTGCTCATGTCTGCAAATCCAGCATTCAGGGTGGATATAGGCAAAATGAAAACTCCCTGGCCAGATAGCCATAAATAATGAGTTTCCAATACATTAAGAAACCCTTTTACAAGGCAATTACAGAGTGACAAAGGAAATCATCTGATGCCACCTTTTGGTCACCATATATGTGCATAGAGGTCACATCTATATATTCTTAACATATATAAAATATGCATAATACAAAACACACATAAATGCATTGGCTTAAAAGTATTAAAAACTTAACATTTTTTCTTTCTTCTGTACCTGTTTTACTCATTAGAATTTAAACACTATCATCCCTGTATATGAGTAGATAAAACTAAACACCAGATACATTTTCAGTAAGTCTTCTATCCAGAAAAACAATTGACACACTCTCATTAATCAATAGAATTGAAAAATAAACAAGGTTCAATTTAAATTTCTTGGTTAAAGAAAGAAATTATGAAAATATAATCTATACTCTATCTGTGGTAACCCCAGGCCTTGAGTCTCATATAATTGCTCTCTATGTATCCTAGCAATTTCTCCTGTAAAATGACAAAGATGAACAGTTTTCAACTGAAATAAGTTGGCCTATACACAATTCAAAAATTCCAGTAGTCTAATATGAACTAAGTGTGAGAAGAGAAATAGCACACTATAGGCTTGACAGATGTTGAGTTGGATGAAATACTGACGATGGGTATAAAGATGAATGCTTCATTAAGGAGCAGAAAAGCAGACAGAAATTAACACACTCCCCACCTGCACGCCTGTGCTAGTGTTTATTAGGACCTCAAGAACTATCAACAGTTATTTTAAAATACACATATTAGAATTTTAATATTAACCCCTTATAATAATTAGAATATCAAGGTATAGTTGGGTTTTTTGTTGTTTTAATTTTTGAGATATAGTCTTGATGTGTTTCCCAAGAAAACTTTCATAATATGTATTATATATACATTTCCTCCAGCTTCTTATAGGTCCTGCTTCATCTTCCCTGTCCACCCAATTTCTCTTACTCTCTCCCCTCCCTCTCTGTCCCCTCCCTCTCCCACTCTCTCTTTACAGAAACAACAAAGAAAAAGGAAAAAGGAGTCCAATTTATTATGTGGTCTGCCCTGGAGTTAGGTTGATATACCTAACTGTCACTTCACTGCAGAAAACTGATTATCCAAGCAGCAAAATGTCTTTTTGGCTAGGATGTTAATTGATTCTATATTATGGTTTACATTTGGTGTGACCTTGGGCAGATATTATGCATGCTCTTAAAGTTTCTGTGTGTTCATCTGTGCATCATCTCCATTATGTTTGAAAAATCCTGGTTTCTTGAAGTCATCTACCACTTCTAACTATGACGATCTTTCTGTGTCCCTCTTTTGCATAGATAGATAAGCCCTGAGGAGAGGGATGTGATGCAGATACACATTTTAAAGTCACTATTCTCTGCCTGTTTCCCATTGTGGATGTTTATGTTAATTATCAGCTACTGCAAAATAAGCTTCATTGATCCCAGGCACGTTTTGAGTTTGTGATCTTCTTGCCACGACCCACTAATTTCTAGAGTTATAAGCACGCTTTCCTTCCCTGAAATCTATTTAAATAATTTATTATTCCTTTCATTAAAAATATTAAACATTGATAATTTAAATATTTTTAAATTGTTACTATGAAGTCTCTTCTGTGTTAGACCTAATTTCTACATAAAGAAAGATAAAACCAAAGACATACAGTGCATCTACTTAACTATTAATCTACCCACTCAAACAGCATTTATTAAGTAACTACTAAGATCCAGTGCTAGGTTAGCAATAAACCCTCTAAATGGCCATGCAGAGCATTAATGTTGCATGTGCTCTCTTCAGCAATGGCCATAAGCCCATTTTTCTGTGTCTCTTTTCTATTTTTCATTCAGATTGCTATAGCTACATATTGCATAGCTCAGTGCTCACACATAAAATGGTATATCATAGGAAGCCATACAAAATTACATCCAGTGGTGTGTCTGAGGATAATGCCAGTTAGCTATGGAAATAAACAAGCTTAGCATTGAGAACCAAACAAACAATATTTCCTCTCTCCAGCAGCATCAAGTGGCACAGAGAAGAGAATGCAGCTACTCTTCCAGGTTACCTGAAGTAACAAGCAAGAGGTTAACCTCAATGAAGCTAAAGGAAATGGATTGAGGTTGACTTGAGTTCCACAGTACTTCATATTTTAGTGTCGGTATTCATGCATGTACATATGCTAATAGATTTATATGCATCACAGAATAATCCATCTTGATATGAATGTTTAAGTAAACTGAAAACTCTACTGTGACTAATTTTAAAAAATGGTAGTAATATTCAGATGTCCATATACCTATGTCCTTTTGGAAAGAACATGAATTTTGTAGACAGCTAATCACACATACACACACACACACACACACACACATACATACACATATACACCTCTTCCTCTTCCTCCTTTTTATGGTATGGAGCTTATTTTGATAAAGTATGTTTTATTTTTCTGTGTAGCCATGACTGAAAGCTAATGATAGCTTTCACGTATTTACCTCATGCTAATGCCATTTTAATTAGTACCATGCCACATAAATATGCATCAAGGCAAATTTTAAGTAAAAGACATTTTTATATAACATTTACTAAATATGGTTAATATTCTTTGACTTAAGAAATGCCACTCATGCTGTTCCCCTACTTCATAATTTGAAGGCAAGTGAAAATGCACCTCTTATCTTATAGTTTCTCTTTGAACACCAACTGGTTGACTATTTCTGGACCATGAGAATGATTTGCTTTCCTTATGTTCAAACACTCTTTTCACAGATCTGCACTAAACACATGACACAGAAAGGGCCATCTGTCACTTTCAATCAGCTATCAGCACCTTCATAATACTTTTTTATCCCCCTGAGGTCCTCTCTGTCAGGGTCAGAGGTCAATGGGTTCTAAACTCTTGGGACATACAGGCAACTTCAGAGCATGCGGTAAATGAGAAAGTCATGGTGGAATGTTAAAATCTGTTGGCTAGCAGGACTTCATTCTTAGGAAGTAATTTGGGAACAAGGGAAGAAAACATTCTGTACCTCCAATCAATCATCCCTGCCAGAAATCAGCACTAGCAGCCATCTAGACTTTTCTCTGTTGACTGATTTTCCTAAGAGACATAAATTATAGAATGGAAGGGGAGGGAAGTATCAGCGATAGGAAGATTAAAAAACAGATTATGATACTTCTCATATCCTATAAAATAAAGTCTCTTTCCAGCCCTTTGTACATCCTTTTGAGCCTGTGTCTCTTGGAAGGAAGATAAGGAAGGAGGGTGTGTGTGTGTGTGTGTGTGTGTGTGTGTGTGTGTGTGTGTGTGTGTATGTTTCTTTATACAGTACAACAGTACTATTATATAGAATGAAGACATTCTATTATACTGCTCTTAGGCCACACCCACTAACAGAAATCCCAGGGAAATAGACATCTATTGCTAATAAGCTCCAGTCCCAGTGGTGCTGAGCAAGCTAATTTTCTGGGCCCACTTTATAATGCTCAATTGGTAGTAAGGAAGCCACAAAGCAGAAAGCTCTGATATGATGACTCCTCAATCAGTATTTGAAAGCTCACACACGGCATTCTGGGAAAATTCAATGAGGCTTTGGAAGTTCTACTAAAACAAAAGTAAAAGGCCAAGGCAGGCCTCTTGTTTCCTTTCCCTCAGGCCTCAACAGCTGCCATCATCTCAGAGTGCAATGGAATGTTTTGTCTAAGTAAAATTCTCATTTGCATACTGCAGAAAGTGTTAGGAAATCAGCGAATAAACAAATTTAACACCAATTCCTAGTAAATAATTATGGTCCTTTCGATTCCCTAAAGTTTCAGTTCAAAACAACTAGTTCTAGGAATGAGAGTTTTAATGGCTCTGTGTAGAGAGAATGTCCTGATCTTTCTCCACACAGCCGTGCACTGCTGCTGTAACTTTTCCTAATGATACCCTAAGCTCCACTCATTACCAACTAAATAGAAATAACTCTACTAAGGCTTCAAAGAGGATTTGGTTATCCACCATGGATTACCCAAAAGCACCGGCCACAGCAAATCTAAAGGGATGCTTTATTAATGCAATGGCAAGTAAGTCATCCTGCCAGTGCTCTGTGTGTAATTGCTTCTCATCTATATACTTTATCTGAAAGGGGAAATTAAATTTCTCACACTATTTCAGTAGACAGTAATGTTCTTTTTGCTGTCCTCAAACATTAAAAGTTTTTAAAAGGGCACATATTCCATTCATTCACTCTGCATTTAAGCAATGTTTTACAATTTAATTGACAATGGATTTAATGTTATAAAACAAATCATTGAAGAATAATAAGATATGATGTGGGGGGAGGTATATGATGAAAATGGAGAAGGGAAGACAGAAATTGAACAGATGAAAGGTCAGATGATACGCAGCTATTAGAACTGCTAGTTAGTGAGTAGGGACACAGAACTTCAGCTCAGTTGGAGTTCGGATAAATTGGACTTTTTTTATATAATGTAGGTAAATGGTTTTGTTTTGAAATATTACTCACCTTTACCTTAATTTAAATTATCTTAATTAATATTAAAGTTAATATTTGTAACAGCAGTTATCCAATATTTTGCTTTACAGCACTGGTTCAACATGACCTGTTGAATCAGGTAAAAACAGGTGTCATGAAAAAAAAAATAGTGGAAGTCTATTTCCTTAGTTATAAAGCAATTCTAGTGCATCACTAAACTTTAGTTTCTATGACTGATAAGATGGTAGGTGAGGAATATGTGTAGAGGAGTATTCTGAAATCTTTGTTGTTGGGTGAAGTGGAAGTACATGGAAATGTCTAACATAGGCCTGCTTGTTTTCTGAGGCATAAAAGATGAAAGGCAGGAACCAATAGCAGGAGGCAGAGAGGCAAGGCCAATCTCAGAGATAGCTGCTTCATCCCCACTCACCCAGAGCCAAGCCCTTTGACAAGTCCCTTTGCTGTTTGAATGTCTTTTCAAGCATGCATTCCTTTTCTGTGTAATCCTCTTTTTAGTCTCTGGTGCACTCCCTAAAATTCACCCCTCAACACTCACAGGGCTTAAAAAAAGAAAGAAAAGATAAGGAAAAAAAATGCTGGCCATTTTCAGAGACACAATTGTTTTTTTATTTTCTCACTCTAATAACTTCTACTGTAACACTTTAACCCTTTTATTAAAATTCCTCTAAATAGCAGAGCTTGAGTGGCAGCTAGACACTCAAACATTTCTCTAATTAATATTTACAGTGCAAACAGTCTTCCCAATTATTGTTCTAGTATACATGGATAATTAATGCTAAATGAATAAATACCTCCCCCAAATTTACTTATTCTGTTTATATTGGTAAGAATTGGTACAGATAGGAAGATTTCATGGATCTAATAACTATCATACAAAGTAAAATTTGAGACCTAATTAAGCTCTAGGTTTAGATCCTTCAAATACCTCTGCAAATATCTTGATGCTTATGGTGGTGAAGCCAACATGGCACGGGCAGAACATTACAGAGCATGGAAAAGAGAGGTATGTTTGGGGGTGGATATAAATAAATAAAAAAAATGGAGATAATGAAGGCCATTGGCCAGTTTTCAAACATATGGAATGCTTAACTCAAAAACACTACAAAGTACATTCTTTTGAGTGACGTAAAACATAAATAAATAAATAAATAGATAGATAAATAAATAAATAAATGCATTGTTTCTGCTGCTTGTTCTTAGAAAGTGAATCATACAAGTTGTCAGAGTCTATAAGTTACATCTCTTTTTTCACAAAGAATAAGCTTTCTTGCTCAAACAACTTTTTCTTGTATTTTTTTTTTTTTTTTTTTTGGCTTGAGGACAAATCTTGGCTGGAAAATAGCAAGGGAAAGAGTTTCAATAGAATCGTTCATTTACAGTGAGAGACAACCTATGGATTATTTTCTTTTATGGATTATTTTTAAAAAAGCATTTCTTGCAGTATATCTCAGGCATTTTCCCAAGATTGTTTACAAGGGAGAGAATCATCTCAAGTTGACAAACATGATCACCTTCTATGACCCCCCACAGATCCACATGCACCAGTGTGGTTTAGAGACTGCATGCCGAAATGCCCCAGGCCAAGATTAACTAGTTTAACCAAAGAAGAGGCTCATGGGAAGTTTGCACATTCTAGTGTTATCTGAAGGTAATGCAAACCACTAAGTTAATGGCTTTAGCAGAAAGAATTTTCATAGAGAACTGCCTGCCAGGTTTGAGTCTACTACTCAGTGACCAGATATTCTCACATCAGAAATATGAGTTATTTATGCCTTTCACTATAAAATTCAGAGAGCTTCTTTCTAAGAATGACTACCAGATAATATTAATTAAAGACATAATGTCTAAATTCAGAAGGTACTGGCTTAAACAATGAAATCTCTCATTTTAAAAAATGAGAGATGAAAACAGAAAATCTTGATCCTTGATTCTTTTCTGGCACTTGAAACCTGTCATCAAAATCCATGTTCTGAGGCCTTGAATATTAACTACACTACGTAGAGGGATGCATCAGTAGCAGGCCTGAGGATGGACTTCAGAGCCTGGCCTCCCTTGAACAGGTTCTGCAGTGGAAATTGTTTTTAGAGGAAATATCTTCACTTTTCCCTCTTTCTCCCCTGTGTTGGTTGGTTTGTGTTAAGAAGACCATATGATGCCTGTTCCTTCAGAAGTTTGGTCTCTTCCCCAACAACCATATTTCAAATTGCTAGATATAATTCCTGAGACATATTTTTCATTATTACAAAGATACTATATTCATTTCAAGTACTATATTGCAATGACTTCTCAAGTACATATTTACAAGTTACATTGTTCATAATAATACTAATAAAAAAATCTTAACTTGGTTCTATTGAACTCATGAGATCATACAGCTGAAGCCAGGACTCCAGTCACAGGAATCCTATAACAGAACAGTGAGCTTCACTTCTGCAGACAGGTGTATCAGAAGTTTACCAGTTAACATCATTGACTATTTGAAACACTAGCTAAAATGCAGTTTTAGAAATATGCAGCTAGAAAACAGATGGTGGACTCATACATATGCTGTCAAGGGAAATTCTTAAATATCAGAAAGAAAGGAGAAAACAGCACCAGAGTAGAAGTACTATTGCTGGCATGGGAGACAATTAGAGGCAATTTGTACTGTGACTTTGAATTAGGCAGAAATACTTTTTTAGTATGTCTTCAAAGTACAAAAGCAAGAAGTTAAGAAATTCCAAAATGTGTCAGAATCCATTAAGTTCCTTTGACATAAAGTAAGAAATCATAAATTTATACTATAGAGCATATTTTAGATATGCCATAGATGGCTGACATGAATGTACAGTCTTACTCTTAAATGGCATTACAGAACAAATCAAACATTAGAAATGTCAACATCCCACAAATGGTGTGTGATGAGTATCATTGGAACTGCAAATTCTGGAAAACCTTAGTAAATTTTGAAGTAAGCATGTGCAAGTTACTATGTAAACTAAGTAAACTATGTAAACTATAGTTTATTTAGAGAATAATAGAAACAGAAAAACATTAAAAAACAGACAAGGTAACTTGACAGAATTAAAGATAGCTTTTTTACCTGTGAGGCCATTCTTTGAGCACTTCCCTGTTGACCTGCCTTTCTGCTTAACTCCATTTCCATTCCACCATTCTAATAAGTCCTGAAGTCATGAGTCGCTCTCAAGAACCTTGTTGGTTTTCTGTCTCTAATCTTGTCCTTCTTTCTTCTGTGAAACGGTCTGTCCCCAAATGGCAAAGTGCTAGAATCTCCATTCATATGTCACGATATTGAAACACAGAGGCAGGCAGATCTCTGTGAGTTTGAGGCCAGTCTGATCTACATACCAAGTTCAGAATCAGCCAGAGCTACACAGTAAGACCCTGTCTTGAAAACAAAACAAAATTCCAGGTGAAGCCTTATGGAAATCAGTGCATCAAATCCTCCTTTAAGAAAGGTCTAATTTTCATAGCATGGGAGTATGCTAGTTTTTTGTAGGTAGGTTAATTGCTCTGAGAGATATTTTAAAGGAAGGCCACCTACACTCAATTTCTCCCACACGTACTCTTATCATGCCACATGGTATGTTTTAGTGCTGCATGAAGCTCATGCCAGTTGCTGGCACAATGGTCTTCGAATTATAAACTGTAATTTAAACTTCAAATTAAAACTTGTTTTCTTTATAAAGTACATGCTGGATATATATTTGTTACAGCAACATATAATAGACTAAGACATTTTCAAGTATTATTTTATAGCAAAATGAGGATATTACTGTTAAGATGTTTTCATGGCATATTACTCCTTTTTGGCCACTGGATTGTGGCACTTGCTCTTTACTATAGTGCATAATGCCTTTTAAGGTATGTTATTTTTCCCTTTAGTCTTATCTTTCATCATTAAGCATTTTGGGTTGAGCCTTCAGCTCATGGAACATGGCGTAATCTCCATACCCAATAATCTTAATTTTGAGGATCCCCATGCACACTGGCCCGTAACAAAAAAATCAGTTTTCAAGAGAGACCCTGCTGAGAACCATCAATGAATAAAGACAGCATTCCAATGTGCAAATGTACTTCTTTTCTTTTCTGCTCAGTGTGAGGTCTGTGATCACTAGATAATATTACAATAAAAATTAGGACAATAGGAAACTGACAAACTGTAGATGTCACATAAATATTTTCTGAAAATATCATTACACTGCTTTTTAAACTTATTTCTTTAGTTCTTGAAGTAAGATTTTCAGCAAATATTTAAATACACATTTAAAAATGATCATTTATTCTTCAAGTACCAATTGTGCTGCTTCCAATTTTCTTATTGTATAATAATTGATAAAAGTCTATTTCATCAAATGTAATATACTACATTGGTAAGTGATGAGCTTTTAACCTATATTTAATGAATTAATATATGAACCAATGACTAGAAACACTGAATAATCAATACTAGGTCTTTATTGAGATGTCCATAAAGAATATAAAAGATCATAAAAATATATCTTTCCAATTTTTTTCTATAGCAGCAATTTTCTTAGTTGAAGAATATGCCCAGTATTCATACTCTATTCATTGTTATATTGTTCTTCTTTCCTCTATCTGCAAAATCCATGAATGTAATTTGTATAACACCTCCAACACCCGTGAATGTAATTGGGAAAAGTATTTGTATAGCACCCCACTGGAATTTGTGTTCTAAACTGTGATGTGTTGTAATTCCAATTTTTAATTAAAAAACTTCTTATAATTAAACTATTACTTTACCAATTAAATGGAGCCAATAGGTACTGACCAAAAACAGTAAATCAAAGCCAAGATGATGTTCTCAGCAAATAATACTAGGAAATTGGGCATTCACAGGTGAAACAACTCAAGGACTTTTGGGGAAGAGGAAGTTGTGGAATGCTCATTGCTGAGCACGACATGAATATATTATGCATTGACTCACAGAAGCTATGATATGTGCACAAGACCTGCACAAGAATGAGCCCAACAAAATTTTAGCATAGATGTAGGAAGATTTTCTAAGCTCCACCTATGTCAGAAGAGCTGCAACAGAGGTACTCACTACTTAGAGAATGTAGCCTTAGGTCTACTACACTCATATGCCAAAGGGTCCTACACAGAAACATGTGTGTATGAGTAGCATTAATTGGAATCAATGGGTTAGTAGTAGCAAAACTTTTTTTAAAAGTACATGAAGCTTGGTGAGAAATAGGGTAGAAGTCATTTCGATGAGTTAGAATGAAGCAGTTGAGAATGAATATGATTGGTCATTATATAGAGTTTAAATGTGTAGAAATTTCGAAGAATAAAAATTAATTATAAAATGATGTGGACATCTACTATTATTGAACATTTTTAGTAGCATTAAATACATTCTTATATGACTCAGCAATTGTGCCCTCCAGATATTTATGCATAGAAATGAAATACTTAGGTTCAATATGAATATATGTGACTAAGGCATAAGCTGAAAAGGTAGAACATTCTAGAAAAGGTAAAATTATGTATAGGTCAATGAAAGTATGTGTGTTAGTAACTGTGAGTGTTTGGAGTAAGGGAGGGAAGAATAAACAGAGCATGGGGATTTTTTTTCTCATGAAACTAACATGAATAATGAGAAAACAATGAATATGTATCATTAATATGAAATAGTTAAAACACCGAAGCAGGTTTAACTCAGCCTGTATGAAGTTAATTCTGTTTTTTTTTTTATTTTTTTTTAATTTCCATACCCCTTACTGCTCCCTCTCTAGCCCTTCTCCCAGTCCTCCCTCAGCCTCTCCCTTTCCCTCTCACATCCCCCACCCTGGCCAAGTTTACTCCCCCAAAAGGTAATGAATCCCAAGGTTTTTCAGTCTGGTGTATTTAGTTGAGGTAGGCCTAGACTCTCACCCCAAATATCAAGGCTGAACAAGGTGTTCTCCTGCTAGGCATGGGCTTCAAGAAGCCAGTTCATGGACTGGAAATAAATTCTGGACTATTTGCAAGAGGCTCCAGAAACTGCCCATGGCTTTTGATTGCCATCTACATTCAGGGGTCCAGATCTGTTCCATGAAGGTTCATTAGCTGTTAATAACATCCTAAAATTTGTAGTTAATTCTTAAAAAAAAATTAAAATCTTTACATACTTTTCTTCTCCACAGTCTGGAGTAACTAAAACAGACTATAGATTGACAATGAATGTCTGAAAACAAAAGAATGCGTTACTCAATTAGCACAATTCAGTTA
This sequence comes from Sigmodon hispidus, assembly GCA_004025045.1. Taxonomy (NCBI): domain Eukaryota; kingdom Metazoa; phylum Chordata; class Mammalia; order Rodentia; family Cricetidae; genus Sigmodon; species Sigmodon hispidus. Next base: position 15,298 of record PVIH01018489.1, on the reverse strand, counting down.
AAAAACAATAATTTAAAATATGTGGCATTTCAAGTTTGGTTTTTGAGTGACTCATTGCCTGTAACCTGGTTGTCTCTTGGACAAATTTGGGCTATTCATGAGAAATAGGGTTGCAGGTTGTGAGGACCATAGAAATATATCAGGTCTCTTCAAATTCATCCCTCTTCCATTTGTACTACTAAGTTAATCTACAAAACATTTTATTATTGCCTAAACATAGTATTAAATATCTGTATTTTTAACTTGTTAAATTATATTCCTAAAGTTTATTGATAACATAATAGACATAAACCTAAACTAAATTCAATGTGTAGAAAATGGAAAAATGAATTATAAAAAGGAGGAAAAATTTATGAGTCATAAAGTATATGACTATTTCTTCATCCAAAGAAACTAATAGAGTTTTCCCTCACAACACACATTATTTCCTATTACTGGTCAGTCAGCCACAACTCTGAGTATATATCACAAGTGTGCCCACAACACTTATATCTGGATGATTTTCATTTCCAATGTATGTTAGATGCCCCTCAACTGAAGAATGGATTAACAAACTGTGTTACATCTACACAATGGAGTACTATTCAGAAGTAAGAAAAAATGATATCCTAAAATTTGCAGACAAATGGATGGATATGGAGAATATCCTCCTGAATGAGGTTTCACAATCCCAGAAAGATAAGCAGGGGAGGTACTCACTCATTAGTGGACTCTAAAGAAACAAACAAATAAACAAACAAAAAAAAAAAAGCAAAGCATACCCAGGCTGCAAACCACAACCACTGAACAGCTTGGGATCATAAACACCTTGGACTGACACCTTGGATCCCACTCCCCCTCGAGGAACACCTGACTCAGTTTTGATGTTGGGGGTGGATGGAAACGGATTTGCCAGGAGTGGAGGATGAAATAAGCAATATTGGGACCATGGGACCTTGGGATGGCCTGTCCATGGGCGGGGATGGGGAGATGTGGAGAAGAAAGAATGACCAGATGTGGTGGGAGGGGGAAGGGATCTTGATTAAGGATATACAAGGATAGAAAATATGACTTCTTCTTTCATAATAATAATAAAAAAAGAATTATGAGAATTGTGGCTGCGTCGAATCTTATTCTACTTAGTTAGTTGGTGATAAATACTGAGAATATGAAGGTAATGCAAATGTCAAAAGAAAATCTCAAGATTCCTGCTTCCCATGATTTTTCTCCCATTACCTAATGGTATTTGTCTGTGCAATTTAACAAAGCACCTCTAGATTGCTAACTCCACCATTCTGTATTTGCTTACACAAAGCTTGGGGTGACTCTGATAAACCAAAACTAGAGGTCTGAGGTAGACTTACCGTCTCAATGTTCTGAAAGAAACTGTTATTTAGTAATCACCCACATGCTGTCCAGACAGTCACACAGACAAATGTACCTTCGTCTTTCACAGTGTTTGAGCCCATTAGATCAATGAACTCAAATGTCTGCTCCTAAGATACCAATATTTGGTTAAATGAACAAATTTGTGTGGTAAATATAACTGCATGGAAGGAAACTTTGTATCTTCTGTAACCCAAGCTTTGGGGAAAAAAAAGTTTTCAGGAAACTTTGAAAGTCAGTGGCACAAATGACTAAGCTCTCTGGGTTCACCTTAATGCTGTATTTGAATGGCTCAGTGGGGAGGGACAGGCCACTACTCTGGAAGGTCTTTTAGGACTCTACTGGCAAATGAAACTGGCAGATACAGGTTGAACTCCACAGGAATCACTAAATGCATTATGTGTAAGAATCTGGATGAGGTCAGAGAGACAGAAAGACTGGAGGCATCAGTCAGGATCCTGTCCATTGATGTCTGAGGATAGACATGACACTCACAGTGGTGGCAGAGGTAAGAGGGTGAGAACAGAGACTCTCCAGGTCCTGTCATTAAGGCCAGCCATCTAAGTGCTGGTAAAAATCATGCACGATGACAGTAAAATGTTCCCGTAACCCAACCATCTGCCTATAAGCTCACTTAAGACTTAAAAAATCCTTGTGAGGCACATTTTATCTAAAGAAGAACATTTGGTACTGTTTGGACAGGACAGCAAAAGACTGCTTTCTCGCTCTTAGATAAAAATATCACAAAACAGTTTGAGAGACCTGAGAGGTTGAAGCAGCTATCTTGTAGGGTTCAAAACAAGTAATAAATTACTGTTGGCCAACTAGACATGACTACTGACATATAAACAAGCAAATTGGTCCCATTTATGAGAATTAACTCCACTCTACAAAAGCTAAAGCTGAACCCACTAAAGGAAATCTTGAAACTGAGTAGGGTGTTCATTTTATATTTTATGTTTTAAACTCCCTCACTCAGTGCTTTTCTATGCTCATTCTATGTAATATCACAATAAGTTCATGGGATAAAAGGAAGAGGAACCATTGGCCAAATGTCTTAGAGCCATTGTTGAAATTCAAAACTTTGAATTCAGGGCTTCTCTGTGCATATGCAGCTGAGGATTGTTTTGATTTGTATTTTTCTGTCACATAGATTTTAGTGAAGAAGGGAAGGATATGAGAAACACGATTATATCTCCCTAGCAAGTGAAGTAGTACAATGGAGTAAGCTTTTAAACATTGTTTCTAAATACTGTTGGGCTTCTTATTAGAGACTCTTTAGTGTAGGAAAATATCTCACAGAATAAGAAATAAGAGGCATAGATAATTTAACATTTAGACAAAAGATAAATAACAAAGTTCTAGCCTAGCTGGAATGTGAAAAATAATAGTGTATGGAATAATAAGTGAGCATCAGGTAAAATCAGGCAAAATAGCTTGACCCAAATTTGTGTATTCAACCAAAGCCACCATTGTCATATAAGATTACTAAGCTTCTGACCACCAGATGGTTTTATCTTTATCTTTTCAGGCAAATCTACTGCCTTTCCCAAGCATATATCCTCATTATCTGTGGTGAAAAATTCTGCACTTGAATATCTGTAATTTATCATGAGATGATCATATAGGCTTATCCACCTCATTAGCAGTATTAATTATGTAATTTGTAATGATACTTTTCATCACAATCAACAATAATATAACACTAATCTTAATACCATCCCAGAAATCACTGCATATCTGGAGAAAAGTAAAACATTAATTAAAATACCACACTACTCAATTATCTTATCTTTAAACATTTCCCCTTGGGAACCCACACACTACTTCCCAAATACCAATTTATTTTCAAAGGACACACAAAGAAATTTGCGTTAGATAGGCAGCTAAGGGACTAAAACAGTCTGTATAAGAACACTCAGAATAAAGCTCTTTATGCTGACCCTGTCCATAGCAGGTGAGGGCAAAGTGCTGAGCCTTTAAAGTACATGACTCCACAACGAGAAGAATATTATCAGGCATGGACTTTTAACTCATTGGCAGTTCAAGAATATCAACAGGAAAGAAATGCTTCAAAATAAAATATTAAACTTTAGGAGTAAACATTAATTAGCTCCTGTGAGTTCCTTATAAGTCAAGAGAAGAATAAGCTCATGATATCCATAAAATGAAACAAATGAGAAGTCTTCAGGAGCCTGCTAGAAAGTTTTTCTTTTCTTTGAAATGGTCCAATTAAATCACTTTGAAAATCTTTGTGAATTATACACACTCTACATTTGTCTAAATAACCTCACTGAAGATTCATGCCACCAAATAATATTTGATTGTTAAAAAAAAATGGGCATACACTTTGAATTTGTGAGACATTGTAATGATTTCAACTTAGTGTCAAAATTTAAAAAAAAAAAATACCAGTAAAGTTCACTGAAGGGACATGAACAGACTGGAACCTGACTAATGGTGAATTAGCATAGAATAGATAGATAGTGTCTAAAAACAAGCAGGAAAATGAATCTGTTTTTTCAGTAAAATCAGGTTCTTGGGAAACTTCCTGTAAAGACTGTATCACAGAGATAACTGGTGAGAAGAACCAAGTGAAGGAACACAGGATTAGTAATGGAGAAACATATCAAAACATCATTGCATTAATGCACAGATCATAATATTCCCACAAATAAATCTGAGTGATATGGACAGCTTTATCTACATGAGGATGAAAATCACCCAGCTGTGCCCACAGCGAGCAGAGTGTCTGTAAAAATAGGTCCACAGACATGCTTGTCAAGTTGGTGACACATTTCTTCTATTAGAACTGGGACATTTGACTTCTAGTTCTTGTTCCTATAACACAGATGCCAACTAAAAATGACATAGGAGGAGAGAAGGCTTTGAAGGAGAGTATCACAAATACCATATAATTGTGTACAAAATCTGTAAATGAAGTGCTTTGGATATAAAAAAATCTATTACTGACAAAATGTTCAGAGAATATAAACTTCTGTGTTCTTGACTGGTACCACGTCAGTCTCCTGGGCTTATTAAGGAATGCTCTGGGAACCAGGCTTATGTCACATGATCACAATTAATGTTTAGGTCAAAGATAACAGAAGTGACATATATATATATGTATATATATATATATATATGTGATTTATTAGAGAGGTTTATAGGCTATGGTCCAGTTAGTACAGCAATATCTGCCAACCAATCGAAAGTCCAAGAATCCAGTGTTTTTTCATTCCAAAAGGCTAGATGTCTCAACTTGCCTTCACCTTCACATTGGAATCCTAAAGATGTAGATTCTAATTCCAGTGAATGAATGGACTTGCCAGTGAGAACAAGGCAAAGCAGGCAAAAAGGAATAGCTTCCTTCTTCAGAATCTTTTACATAGGCAGCCACAAGAAAGTGTGGCTTGGATTTAGGGTGGGTCTATCAAAGGTGTGCCCAGCAGTTTGGGTTTATAATTAATTCCAGATGTAATCAAGTATACAACCAACAACAGCCATCACACTTAAGTTTTCTGATATCAAGAGTCTCATCTTTAGGAATACTATAGAAATCTCCAGAACTTGTCATCCCTTGCTCTGTGCTCATTCTGAGCAGCAACGGGGAACTGAAACAAGTTCCCTTTTTTTTCACTTTGCTTTCAACATCCTCTGGTTCCCTTTGGGCCTATGCTTCCCTCAAGTATAAGGGGAAAAGAGGCTCTTCTAAGAAATCTTTCCCCTTGTTTTATTTCATGTGGTTCATATGTGTTTCGTTTTGCCTAGGACTGAAAAATGTCAAATCAAAACAAGGGCTCTTCTAGGTTACTGTTAGATGCGAACAAGTCATTCCAACAGCCCTAGCTTCTCACAGTACTGACAGATGTTCACAGGGGCTTGTTCTGCAAGATCCTGCTCTCCTTTTCACATGAAATTTCAGCGCAGTGACACAATTCACACAGGACAGGGGCTATTAATCATAGTTTCACAACTGAACAGATAGGACTTGGCAATTGCCACATCAAGGATTAAAACTGAGTGCCTGAGAATTTTAATTGGTGATGCTCCCTGAATCAAAGATGAAAAGCATCATTACATGAAGAAGCTTTGAATAAGAGAAAAAAGCATGGCTTTGAGTTGAGCTCATTTTTACTCATGATTTTAGCAAAAGCCTACATGTGTGAGAAGGGTGAATCACCTTAGCTCTATGGGCCTTAATTTTGTTCACTATAAAATGGGTATTGTTCAAGAAAACATAACAGGAAAGATCTAAAGAGGCATAATATTAAGCACAGGGTCAGCTGTAAGTCAGCATTTACTGAATGTAATATTCATTAAAAAGACAATTAAAGAAAACAACACTATAGGCTAGATATAGCAGAACACCTGTGCTATTGGATTCAGGATTTGAAAGATTCCACAATGAAAAGTAAAATATTTAATGGCCAAAGTAATACAGTAACTACTTTTCATTGGCCTGTCTAACCCAGAAACAGTTGGCCACCCATAGCTCTAAGGTCATTTAATGAGGTGTCTGTGTCTGAAAAGTTTCATATAAAATTCCTAAGTAGATTAAAAAAAATGCTGAACCAGCCCTGCTCTTATCTCTGACTTCAAATTCTACAAATTTTCTGCTTTTGTCTATTATTCTGGAACCTAATGTCAGAGTGGTATACTTACAGCTAACTTTCAAATTGGGCAAGTATGAAGAATTGCTTAATAGAAACTTAGCCCTGTTTAAGGGCAATGCATAGTTTTCTAAAAGACTTCTGATAGAATCTTTGTTTATATAATTTAGTTTTGCAAATATTTTTGCACTAAAAGGTATATGCCTTGAAGATATTAGTAAAATGTTTAAGTACTTGAATTTCCAGAATATTTCTATATAAATAATCAGGCTAGCACAGAGTTAACATAATAGACAATGCAGTTTGGAATCTGCCACATACAGGGAGGATAGTGGGAGCCAAAGTGTAGTGATATATTGTATATTTAATAAGATTAGTCTGGAACATTAGAGGACAAAGCCATCTCTCTAGCCTTTTTGTTTTTTTGTTTCATTGTTTTGTTTTGTGAGACAGAGTTTACCGTGTAACAGTCCTGGTTGTCCTGAAACCTGTTTTGTGGATCAGGCTGGTTTTGAATTCACAGAGATCCTCCTGCCTCTGCCTCCCAAGTACTGGAAATAATGACATGCACCACCACTGCCTAGCTGTTAGGTCATGAACTCATAGAGATGGACCTTTGTCTCCTGAGTGATGGGATTAAAGATGTGGCTCACTACTCCCTGACCTTCATGGCTTGGTTGTGAGTGATTCTGTCCTCCAGTATTCCAGACTAATTTTATTAAATATACAATATATCACCACAGCCAAGTTTGGGAAAATGACACAAGACAGCTGGGACTAAGGTGAAGTAAGTGAGCTGAAGTTCATTATCAGATTCCCCCTTGTTGTGTTTCCTTGTATTCACACCAGATACAAGTGTTTTACTTGCAGAACCCCAATATATTGACTGGATTATGACTTGCAGTTCTTCACATGAACAGTTTCAATGTAGGCAGAAGGTAATTTCTTCCCTGGGACTTCTGGTGTGCCCAATGTAGGTGCTGGAAGACAGTGTGAGCAGACCTTGACATGGGTTTATATATTGGAGTTCTCTTACATCTTCGCAATCAGTAAAATTCACTATTGCAGTAGTGTGACTATGAACTATTTTGCTACACACAAGTTCATGGAATAGGGCTAAATTAAAATTACAAACTCAATCATTGTAGCCCACAAAAATTCCCATAAACCTAAAGAAACTTGAGCATTAATGATTGTTTCTGTAAGCCAGATAATTTTAACTTAGGTGTTTTACAGCATTATTGTGACAATAGATCAGTAGAGAAAGAAGGACATATGTTCTTCTCCCTCTGTCACAGTTTATATAAAGGACAATTTTACTATTCAGTAATTAACATAACCCAAGGTGCTGATCATTGGTACTCCATAGTAGGATGAAAAGGAAGATCTCAGTTTATCAGAAGCCAGTTTTCCAATAGGACAAAGAATAATAAAATTGTGAGCAATTAATCATTATAGATGTTGAGCTGTAAATCTTTAATTGATATAGTTATGAGATTGGGCTTATTAAACTTATCTGGAGAGAAAAGGTGTCCTGGAAGAGGTTATCAATACATTGAGTCTTGTGAGATCATAAACTCTGATGTTGAGAAATGTCAGGTAAATATAGCATAAGATACAATGGGGTCCATAGCCTACACAACACATTCCCCCCAAAGAAAAGCTGTTCTTGATCTCTGATCAATTATAATTAGGAGGAAACAGACACTTAAAGGTGCATGTCCTCTACTTTTCAAGAGTAGGATGCCCTCCTAAAACTACTGATTTGAAATTCGTGTTGAGAAATTTAATCTCCATCTACTTACTTGACTGCTCAAAGACCAAATTAATAAATAACAGTAAATATTCATAAGACCACATTTGGATTTTGGTTTACCAATTTTCTCAAGTGGTAGACAGTTTATGAGGAGGTCATATGAATAATTTTTATTTGTTGGTGATTAGAACACAATAAGAGAGTCATGTATCTATACAAATACATTTAATGCTCCAGCAATCAGAGCAGTTCTGAGAGCTAACAGTGACCACTTCAAATGAACACAAGGGAATGGATGAAAAAAATCTAAGTTATATTTCACAGCTTATCTATCTTCTAAAATATGCTGGGCTAATATAAAAATGAGGGAGTAGAAATACAGCTTTAGTTTATTTATGTTTATACTCCTGTATATCATGTTATTTTGTAAGACATAAATGCCCAAGAGACAATGTCTGTGTCTTAGATTTGTGTCCCCATGCAATAAATAACACTTGGAATATTATATAATTTAATGTTTCTTTATCATAATCACCCAGAAGAAAAACTTGTGGTTTTATTTTCAGTAGGACTTGGGTAGGGTCTAAGCTATTGTGTTTGAAACACATCTGCACATTGTGCCCATAGCTTCCCCATACTGTGAAAAAGCAGTTTGTTTCCCAAACAAATATTAAATAAATCATAATAATTTGCTATGTTTAAGAAAAAAAATATAGGATCCATGTCATCCAGTCCTAAGAAATAAAGTTGAAAGGGCACAGGTTAGAAAGATCAATCCCAATTTGAAGTATATGTAAAGGATATTTTAGTTGGAGAAAATTGGAGAGGTCAAGACAATTTTACATTCTAAGAAGGTTCATCAGTTTTCTGAATAACATGAGTGGAACTGGACCATGGTCAAGCAAGATCTGAGGAGACACAAATTAAAAAGATGGAGGACAAGTCAAAGTAACAAATGGGAACTGCCAGATTTAGAGCAAAGGGAATCATAATGAAGAGGTGTATATCTTGAGGATAAGGCTTTAATCAATTTATAGTAGGGAATATGAAATAGAGGCCTTAAATCTGCTGCCTACAGTTAATATATTATTATACCAAGGAGCCTTGTTCATGAACCCAAATTCTATTTACTGATTTTGACAGCTTTCATGTGAGTTATGTATGTGAATCATGGTTTAATTTTTTCTTATCAGAAGGTGACTTAATTGTGTATGTTTATTTTCCTAGTGATTTTCTTAATTTTAACATTTGTCTACAATTTTAGCATTTTTCCATAGACTTTCATAAGTGTAAATAATGCTAACAAGGCTCTTAGATTTTCTCAAGAAAGTCCACAATATTATAGAATGAAGTTTTTTAAAATCCCAATAATAGTCTTTTATATAAATGTTCCTTATGTACTAGACCATGATTTGTATCAAGCCACTAGTCAAACATAAAACCTCATCTTTAGTCTTTCATTAATATTACCCTAAAACCTATTTCCATAACTTTGGGTCAGTGACCATATATGACAAACTCTACAAACTTTAATTCAACTGTCTACCCTTAGAGTCATCTCTAATATTATTCTTGATTGCAATTTTTCTCTTCTTTGAACTAATATCAGATAGCATTAATATCCTCTTTGTTCAAGAAAGCAATTATGTTTATGGGTGTAAGATCTACATGAGACCAGATAATTTGCTTTTCTGAGTTTGAATAACAATGATAACCTAAATAAATAAATAAGAATGGAAAAATGGATCATAGGGAAAAGCACTTGCTACAGAAACCTATCAGAGTAACCAAGAACACATGTCAACATCACATGCTGTGTTAATCAACAGATGCAGAAAACAAGATTACTTAAGCAGTATCTGCCCCTTCTCAGGTGTGGAACTGGAGCTTCCTTGAACACTACTTTACTGAGTCTAAACTTCATAGCAACTCATTGTCCTATTCAGATAGATGAAGCTGAAAACCCCAATGAGGCATTCCCAGACTCTTACTCAGCTACATCCTCAAGAGAACACTGGGATACTATGGCAACAAGTCAAGGGAAATGGGGTTGCAGGAGGAGGAGATATGGAGTGTGTGTAATATATGGAATATTTTACAGCTGTTTCCCCTTTAGAGAAGATTCTGATAACCCTAAAGTAGCCACAAAACTATATGAGAAAAACCAAAGGGCACACAGCGGAAAGCAATGTATTTCTCTACAACAATGAGTTAAATGGTATGGTATAGTCAAAATCTTATTTATTATTATGTTAAAAATAAAACTATAAAAATGTCCCACCTTCCATCTCCCTTAGTGGATATCTCTACATAATGATTTAGGGAAGCCTTAATTCCCAAAATATCTGGGAATCTTAGTTACCCTGCGAAAGGAGAAATGTAATACTATTTGTACATCCTGTTTCTATCTGGGTAACCATTCTTTAAGAAGGTATACTCACACAAAAATCTCCAGTTTATTAAAGAATTCCTTTATTTTCATGCACTTTAAATCTGTGATAAAGTGTTATTACTGAACACCCTGCAGTCTATTTACTAACTCCTCAAATGTCAGTAGGAACACACTGAGAGAAAATCGAATTACATAATTTCATCCCTTGGACTAATTATTCTTATACTGCTCCTCTGAAAGAGACTGGATGCAAACTCCCAAATGCTATGTTTATTTTTCTTCACAGGAAGGAAGTTTTATGATGTGATTAAAATGGTATCATGTTGTTTCTCTATAGAATATGTTCATGCATCTGACCTACAAGAACAAAGAATTGGCTATGCCTATTAACTGTAATGAAAAAAAAAAGTCCTTTTAGCTAAGCAGGCAATTTCCATAGAAATTATACAGTAAGTTGCAATAAAATATGAACTAAATAAATGTATCTTTACTGCTGATACTGTGGATTCCTCACCTATTGCCTGTTGTTAGTATCTAAATTTAGGTAAATACTAGGTTTAATTCCAGAACTTCTGTATTCTTTCTCAACATTTTCTAATCTTCAGCTTGTTAGACAGTCTGGAGAGGTCTGTAGTGTGTATCTTTTTAACACTGACTAGTCAAGAAAATTCAAAACTGTGGTAACTACTGATACCTTTGGTTTGTTTTGTCATGTTTGCTGTTATTGTTGATTTTTGTTAAGAATATTTAATAACAAATACAGTGAACAAGAATACTTCACCTTAATCTTCATTAGACATTGCTTTAATTTTGCTCATTTTACTTATGCCCATACTAATTCCAAAGCTGTATTTCTCAAGGTGTAAACACAATAATCTTTATATTGTAATTAAGAACACTTTGTCCCATCCTAGTGGGAGTGCAATTGAAAGTTTACACACAGTAACAGCCAGAGTCTAGGAGAAGATAAAGTAAATTCAATCCATGGATTGGAGGATAACAACTGTTGACAATTTTGGTCACAAAAAAAAAAAAAAGGATTTTTTCTGTGTAGCTATCACCAAGTGAGTAACTTATAAGCAACAGAAAAAATATTTTCCACAGAGGATCCAAGCCCAAGATCAGGGTACTAGCATGGCTGGACCATTTTTTCAAACTGTAGAGGATCAATCTCTCACTGACCCTTCATGTTGTAGAAAGAACCAGCTAGCACAATTTGATACCTCTAACAAAGCCCACTAATCTGAATTATGAAGATTTACCTTAAAAAACCAAATCATCCTTCAAACACCACACCTTCACCTATCATGGAGACAGAATTATCCAGATCACTGCATACATAACACTGTATTTGTCACATAATGGCACCTACCAGTTAGAATCGAAATCTAAAGTCAAACATAAGAAGAGACATATCTGACATAATTCTCAAATTATAAAATCCTGCCAGCTAGCATTAAGATAGAAGGAATGTGAAATGACTAAGACACATCTCTTGTAGAAATTAATTAAAGCTATGTGGGATTACAATTCATTGTCAGATTTATAGGAACCACTCATTCCATGTGGTGTTAACAGTGAAATTAATAAGGAGCATAGAGAGGGAGAGGATGGCTTGAAGTACCAGGTACGAGACAAAGAACACATATGGCCAAAGATCAGTTTCAGCAAGTAGCAACATATGCTATACATGCTAGATATAGGATCATCAGGAGGGCGGGAGGGGCTGTTCCTCCTCCTTCCAACTCCTGAGTGCCGAGATTAAGGCATGGTCTAGCATATTCACTTTATACAGTTCTGAGAGGATGGAGCACAGGGCTTCAGAGACCACAGACAATAAGCCAGATTACCAGTGCTGACTCACATTTTTAAAAATTTTATTCCAAGTCAATTATATTCATGTTAATATTTTTTTTATTTTTCTTTTATTATTTGTCTACTCATTTCATTATTTGAGTCAGGCAACCTTTACGCACCACATGCCTATACATAAAGAATTTAAACTCAGTAATGAAAAACAAATTAAAATTTGAGTAAAAGATTTAGATAGGCACTTCTCTAAGAAAGATGAACTACACAAAGGGCAAATGCTTAAAGCCATAAAAATATACTCTATATTATTTGTCAGCAAGAAAATGCAAATAAAAAGTACAATGAGATACCATGTCCTACATTCAAGAATAGAAGAATCATTATTAACTAATTAAGGTCAGTGTGTTAGTGTTGTGTAGAGAAACAGCAATCCTTGCCCTTCTGGTCGCATAAAAAAAATTGTATTATGATTTTGGAAAATAATTATCAAATCTTTAAACAGGGAGTTAATATAAGGACCAGGAATTTCACTTGTGGGTATATATACATAAGAAAATTGAAAACGAAAGTCAGCACAGGAACTTATACACAAATTTATAGAGCAGAATTATTCATATGGATAAAAGGTCAGACTAATCTAAGACACAGGTACTCGTAAATAGATAAATAAAAATGTTATATTCATACAATGAAATACTAATTAGTCATGGAAAGCAATAAAGTTCTCCTATATGCTTCAACAAGGATGAACCTTAAAATATTATGCTTATGAAATAAGCAGTAACAGACAAGCATAACTGTGTAATTTCCTGCAAATGAAATGTCTTAAGCAGGGAAATATGCAGATATAGGAAATAGATAAGAAGTAGCTTAATGCTGTTGAGTTAGCAGGAGATGAGAATAGCAGCACAGAACTGAAGGCCATACAGTTTCCTATGAGGTGACCAGAACATTCTAAAGTTAACTCTGCATATATACATATAGATGTATGTATACAAGATGTATGCATATATCATTTGTGTATATGATATATAATCTATGAGATAAATATATATGTGTGTATATATGCAACTGTGACAACATGGAAAACCATTGAATGATGCACTTTAAAAACAAAATATGTGCTCTAGTTATTATATGCTCAGACATGAGTCACAATAAAAATAAGTCTACAGACATATAAAATAAAGAAATAATTACAACTACATATTGTAAACAGTAAAGTACAAATATAAAAAAATGTAAAAAAGTATCTAGAAAGAATTTACAGCCTGGAATGGGACAAATGACAGTCATCAGTGATGCTAACCCTTAAAAGCTATGATTAAATTGTCAATATTTAATTGGGTATGAGTCTTATCACAGTTAAACTCCTTCTGGGATAGTGCATGGTCTGGATGCTTCTGGACAACTTCAGCTTAAAACGCCCTATGGGCAACTTTTTACTGCTGACAGCAGCCCTTGTCATCCACAGATGGTCAATTCCCCCTGCTTCAATTGCAGAAGTAATTAAAATGATAACCTAGATTGCCTATTTTACGTTCTCAGTTAATCTACAGCATCCATCTTTTCCTCCAGGGCCTCCTCTTCAATGTACCTCATCTATCTAAGAAAAAAAGAAGAAGAAGAATAGAATAAAAAATGTTCAGGATTCATGAAAATAACTATCGAATTTGTGGTTTTCAAGAGAAGAAGAAAGAGTTGAACAACAGCATACAGTAGCTGCCGAAGCAAATATTTCCTCCAATAGAAACAGGATTTCTGTAACTAGCTGGAACTAGGAATAAATATTAAACATTTTTACTAAAGCCTGAAGAATAACTTTGCTTATCCTAAAACATATACATTAAAAACAATCTTTAAGGGGTTGCAAGAAACAGCTTGCCTGCTGATAACCATGGTTTTAGCTAGAGAAAGAAGTCACAAACAAAAATTTCAGGGTAATGACAGAAGCACCTCACAGATGACTTTAAGTTTTTGATTATTAATTTAGCCTTAGGTCATGTGCCTCTGCCAAGTGTTCTTGTGACCACAACATGCCATATCAATTTAACAGCACCAAAGAATCATCAATCCAAGCTTCCCTAAGACATTCTTTCTATGAACATAATCATTAAGCTGCATGATGGTGGTAAAGTCTGCCAAAAAGGGCAATTATAGACACAAATAAAATTTAAAAACTATTATTTAGGCAAAGGCAGTGCTGTTGCAAATTCAGGCAAACTTCATTCAAATTAGGCATCACATGTAATAATGGAAGAATAATTACTGTGCTGATGCCTTTTGTAATAACTTTTTCCCATTTATGGCCTAGATACTAATTTTGAGGCCAAAATAAATGAGCAAATACATGATATAGGGAATTATGGCACTTCTAAATTTGTCACAAGTATTTTGATAATTCCTAGTCTCCTTTTGGTCAATTTTACATGTTCCAGAAGAGCACCTAATGCCTCATATGCTTCATTTAAAATGATAGAACACACAGGGAAAGACAAACGGATAATGTCACATCTACTTTTATTATCAAGATTCCTTTTTTCCTTGATAAATATCTAGGAGTTGATAACAGTGTGTAAAGACATATATGCCTGTATATGTAAAATGAATCTATACTGCATATCTAAGAATTGATATAGAAAATGAATAAGTTCAATTTCAATTAATAATATATGAATGTTAAAATTAGAATAGGTAATTTTTAAATATAAGATAAAAAAGTTGCATAGTTTAACATACTTTGTAATTGCTAAATAAATGTAGATGTTACTATATAGTTTAGCATATTACTATATAGTTAGCGGCCATGTGGATGCTATATATATATATATATATATATATATATATATAGAGAGAGAGAGAGAGAGAGAGAGAGAGTAGTATATAGTATAAATAAGAAAGTATATAAAAACTTTATAAAAATAAAAAAATCAATATTCATGTTTATAGGAAATAATTTTTAGCCTATTGTAGAAAAGATGTGTTCATACTCCTGAAGCCAAGCATTGTCATCCTACCAGTGTGTTAGCCTCATTGATAATATTTCTCTTGTGTCAGTCATAATTTATAAAAGTGAAAAAAAGGTCATTTTAAAAATACAGTGTAAAGCCAATTGATGTTCCAATGGTTGCATTAGCATGATTTTGAGTTCCTTAGGCAACAAAAAAAAAAAAAAAAAAGAAAAGATGTATCTGGAGTCACAGAATTCCAAACTCAAGGTGACAGCAGGGCTGGTTCCCATGAGGATTCCTTTTACCTTATTTCAAAAATGGCTTCTCTTGTGTCTGTATGTGACTGCCTCTTGGTGTGTGCTCACATGAGGAAGAGGCCTGATCATCTTCTCTTCAGCTTATAGGACAT
>PVIH01018488.1:0-38315 GCA_004025045.1 Sigmodon hispidus | reverse complement strand
TTTGGGCCAATCACCAGCCATATGCTAATGAGTATTACTTTGAACCAATCACCAGCCATATGTTAATGAGGCATTGTGATGGGCACCAATCACGTGCCAGGCTTCCCTATATAAGCAGGCTGAATCTCAGGCTCGGGGTCTTCTTTCCACCATTTCACAACTGAGCTGTACTCCAATAAAGTGTGATCCGAGAAGAATCATGCGTGTGGTGACTCGTCGTTCTGCAGGCCAGAAGCAGCTCGCCACAAGACTAAGACCCATAAGAGAAAAGACCCCAGGTTTATTTTATGGTTTATTCCCAGTCCTCAATGGGTTTCATCAACTTGGAAAGAATTTGAGTAGAAATGTTACTACTGTTGTTAAGGTCAGCACTTGGACCCAGGCAGCCTTAACAAGCAAGGCTCTTCCATCTATTCCCAATAGGCCAATTAAAAAGACAAATGAAAAAGGAGGGGCAGAGAAGGGCAACTTCCTGTGAGCACATTGGGAAGAGGAATAAGAAAAAAGTGACTCCAACTCCATCGACAAGGTCCTGGCATGAGGGTCAGGATTAAATAGAGAGCAAGAGCTATGTGTAGTGAAGCCGACCTGGTCAAGGTGAAGTCCTGGCCACCTCCCATCCATTGCTGTCATAGTTCTGTGTTTCCTGCAAGATGGTCTGACAATTTATCAGATTTTTGTGAAATCTGCAATAAGTTCTTCCCTGGCTGGCATCAGGCTCAACCTAGTACGTCTAGAGGATTCTTTCTTTCTTTCTTTTTCCTTCTTCTTTTTTATTATTATGAATAAAGAAGTCACATTTTCTATCCTTGTATATCCTTATTCAAGGTCCCTTCCCCCTCCCACCACATCAGGTCATTCTCTCTTCTCCACATCTACCCAGCCCCCTCATGGGCAGGCGGTCCCAAGGTCCCATGGTAACAATATTGCTCAGTTCAGCCTCCACTCCTAGCAAGTCCATTTTCTCCCCCCAACATCAAGACTGAGTCAGGTGTTCTTTTGGATGGAATGGGTTCCAAGGTGCCAGTCCAAGGTGTTTCTGATCCCAAGCTGTTCAGTGGTTGTGGTTTGCAGCTTGGGCATGCTTTGCTTTTTGGTTTGTTTGTTTGTTTAGAGTCTACTAATGAGTGAGTACATCCCCTGCTTGTATTTCTGGGTTTGTGATACCTCGCTTTTGCCTGCAATTTTATAATATCATTTTTCTTACTGCTGAGTAGTACTCCATTGTGTAAATATACCACAGTTTGTTAATCCATTCCTTAGTTGAGGGGCATCTAGGTTGTTTCCAGGTTCTTGCTATTACAAATAATGATGCTATGAATATAGTTGAGCTAATGACTTTGGAGTGTGACTGTGCATCTTTAGGGTATACACCCAGAAGTGGTATTGCTGGGTCCTTGGGGAGATTGATTCTCAATTTTCTGAGAAACCTCCATATTGCATTCTAGAGTGGCTGAACAAGCTAACACTCCCACCAGCAATGAAGGAGTGTTCCCCCTTGCTCTGCACCCTCTCCAGCACAGGCTGTCATCTATGTCTTTTATCTTAGCCAATCTGACAGGTGTCAGGTGGTATCTCAAAGTTGTTTTGATTTACATTTCTCTGATGGCTAAAGATGATGAGCACTTTTTCAAGTGCCTTTCAGCCATTTGTAATTCTTCTGCTGAGAATTCTATTTTTAGATTTGAACCCCATTTTTTGATTGGGTTATTCAAGGTTTTGGGCTCTAGATTCTTGAGTTCTTTATATATCTTAGAGATCAGTCCTCTATCACTTGTAGGGTTGGTGAAAATCTTTTCCCATTGTGTAGGCTGTCGTTTTGTCCTATTGACAGTGTCCTTGGCTTTACAGAAGCTTCTCAGCTTCAGGAGTTCCCACTTATTGATTGTTGATTTTAGTGTCTGTGCCACTTGTGTTATATTTAGGAAGTGGTTGCCTGTGACAATTCATAGAAGTGTATTTCCCACTTTCTTTTCTATCAAGTTCAAAGTGGCTGGGTTTATGTTGAGGTCTCTGATCCACTTGAATTTGAGTTTTGTGCAGGGTGACAGGCTTGGATCTATTTGCATTTCTCTAAACACTGCCATCCAGCTATGCCAACACAATTTGTTAAATATACTATCTTTTTTCCATTGAATATTTTGGGCCTCTTTGTCGAAGATCAGGTATTCATAGGTTTTTGGGTTAATGTCTGAATCCTCAATTCTATTCCATTGATCCACAAGTCTGTTTTTAATGCCAGTACCATGCTGTTTTAATTACTGTAGCTCTATAGTATAACTTGAAGTCAGGGATGGTGATGCCTCCTGAGGTTCTTTTGTTGAGCAAAATTTGGTAATCCTGGCTTTCCTGTTATTCCAGATGAAATTGAGTATTTTTCTTTCAAGGTCCAAAAATATTGTTTTGGAATATGGATTGGAAGTGCATTGAACCTGTAGATTGCTTTTGGTAGAATTGCCATTTCTACTATGTTGATCCTATCTATCCAGGATCATGGGAGAGCTTTTCTTTTTCTGATATCCTCTTCAAATTCTTTCTTTAGTGATTTAAAATTTTTGTCAAATAGGTCTGTTACTTCTTTGGTTGTAGTTACTCCAAGGTCTTTAATACTATTTGCAGCTATTATGAAGGGTAATGTTTTCCTTATTTCTTTTTCAGCTCTTCTATCTTTAGTGTATAGAAGGGCTACTGATTTCTTTGAGTTAATCTTGTATCTTGCTACATTGCTGAAGGTGTTTGTCAGCTGTAGCAGTTCCTTGGAAGAACTTTGTGGATCACTTACATATACAATCATATCATCTGCAAATAGAAATAGCTTTACTTTTTCTTTTCCAATTTTTCTCCTTAATCTCCTTTCATTCTCTTATTGCTTTAGCTAAAACTTCGAGAACTATATTGAATAGATAAGGGGAGAGAGGACATCCTTGTCTAGTTCCTGATTTTAGTGGAATTGTTTTGAGTTTTTCTCCATTAAGTTTGATGCTGGCTGCCAGCTTCTTGTAAATCGCCTTTATTATATTTAGGTATTCTTTCTGTATTCCTGATCTCTCCAGGGTTTTTATCATAAAGGAGTGATGGATTCTGTCAAAGGCTTCCTCTGTCAAAAGCATCTAAGCATATGATCATGTGGTTTCGTTCCTCTAGTTTGTTTATATGATGGATAACGTTTATGGTTTTTTGTATGTTAAACCAGTTCTCCATTTATGGATTGAAGCCTACTTGGTCTTGGTGGATGAGATATTTATATATTGTTTTCTATAGTTTGCTAAATATTCATGAGGGAAATTGGTTTGTAATTCTCCTTCTTTGTTGTATCTTTGAGTGGCTTGTGTATTTGGGTAATTGTGGACTCATAAAAGGAATTTGACAATATTCCTTCAGTTTCTACTGTGTGAAATAGTTTGAGGAGTAATGGTAGTAATTCTTTTTTGAATGTCTGTTAGAATTCTACACTGGACTGGGGCTTTTATTGTTGGGGAGGCTTTTAATGACAGCTTCAATTTCCTTAAGGGTTATAGGCCTGTTTAGGTAATTAATCTAATCTTGATTTAATTTTGGTAAATGGTACCTGTCCAGAAAGCTCTCCATTTCTTCCAGGTTTTCCATTTTTGTGAAATACAGATTTTCAAATTATGACCTGATAATTCTCTGGATTTCCTAGGGGTCTGTTGTTATGTCCCCCTTTTCATTTCTGATTTTGTGGATTTGGACACTCTCTCTCTGCTTTTTGATTAGCTTGGATAAGGGCTTATGTATCTTGTTGACTTTCTCAAAGAACCAACTCTTAGATTCATTGATTCTCTGTATTGTTCTTTTTGTTTCAATTGTATTGAATTCAGCTCTAAGTTTGAGTATTTCCTGCCGTCTACTCCTTCTAGGTGAGTTTGCTTTTAATTGTTCTAAGGCTTTCAGCTGAGCTGTTAGTTCTTTAGTTTGGGATTTCTGTAGGATTTTCATATAGGCATCTAGTGCTATGAGTTTTCTAGAGAATTCTTTCAGAAGTGCTAATTAATTGATGACTATTGTTTAAATACTGTGATAGCCAAAGAGGAGGGCCTGAGTCTGTCTTTTTTATGCCAAGATGAGAAAGAAAAACTCTAATTTTCATTTAGCCCCCAATTATAGCTTAAAACCCCTGTGGTATAAACTACCAGAGGTTTTTAGGGTTCCTCTCTCAGTCCCTCCCATGTGGAACTGGGGGGCTGGAGTGGAAGGTCCCACTTTGGAGAGCTGCACTTAGTTCTCAGCAGAGGACATCATCTTCTCAGGAGATCAAAATGGCAATGAATAGAGGTATGAATACATAATAATTAGTGAAAACCCACAGATTCACTCTAAATATTAGGGACATTTCGTGTTATGAGTATAACGTAGTCCTTGAGACATAGTAATACATAATAATAAATGATTGTTATAGTAATAAATAGATGCCAGTGTCATGGTATGCGTTTTGATTGCTCTGTGCTGTAGTAATGAGATTGAGGGGAACACAGGTTGAAGGGAGAAGCAATAACAGCCAAAGTAAATGAAGACAACAAGAAGAACTGAAACACTCTTACTAATCTCTCATGTGGTTTGGGAGCATTGTCAGTGTTAAACAGATACAACCCAAGCATGAAAAAGCTATTTTAGGATTGTTCCAAACTCAAGGCACAGAGTCAAGAAAGAAACACTGATGGGATTAGACTCATGTAGATGTACCAAGGAAACAAAGCTTTCTAAACACAACAGGACATATGAACCCATAGACAGTCACAGCACTCACAGTAGTTGCATATAAGCCACACGTGGTCCTATCACTGAGAGGAAAAGTAGACATACGCCTGCATCCCTACCTCAGAAGCTATCTCCAATTGGTGATTACTCCCAAGGGAAAAATTAGTTCTCTCCAGTGAAATCTCTCTGAGTATAAAACCCACATTTAAAGGCAGGCTCCATGCCCAGCAATAGATGGCCAACACAAAATGAACTCAACGCTATTTATAAAGGGTTTTGTGGTTGTTGTCTGGGCATTTTTTAAAAGCCTTAGCTCTTTTGCTTGTTTATTATGGTTTCTGATTTTGTTTTCTCTGTGTGTGAATGCATGTGTCTCAGTATGTATATGTTTCTTGTTTCTTTCCTTTGGCTTTTTTTCTGTGTTTGTTTTGTCCTAACTTGATTTTTTTATGTTATTTTATTATTAATAATATTACTTTAGGCACCTATTTGCATTCTAGTGGGAAGCAAAATAAAAAGTGTGAGTTTGGGTGAAGAGGGAAGTGGGGAGGATGTGATAGGAGATGGGAGAGGGGAAACCATAATCAGAACATGTCATAGAAAAAAACCATTATTTTCAATTAAAGGGGAAATATTAACTTTCACCCTATGTGTCTTATAGAAAAGGAGTTCTGTTGTTAGAAGACAAATTCCATTGTTTCCTGGAGACAATTTGGCAGAATATGAGTAATATTCGTTGACTATGATCCCACTGAATGATTCCAAGGTTCCTGGGGCTATCGTGTTCTGAATAAAAATGTTTGGCACTTGAGCTTAGAATGGGGAAAAGCTGGAAACAACATTGTGAAGCTATTGTAGCTCAAGATAGTGAGTGGCTACTGAAAATAAAATATGCTGAAAATAATTTTAAAATGGAAGAGTGACATTGTCCTAAACACAAGAACTTTGGCCAGGGAAACAAAAAGACAGGCATCAGGTAAACCAACCTGAAATTGGTGTCAGGTAGATTGCAGGCTTTTGTTTATCAGAAAAGCAGATCTCCTAAGGCAGGTTCCTATTTACAAGAAACCTCCCTTAATTACCCCCTAAATGTCAAGGGCACCTAGTTCCCCATCAACCTGACATCCTTTATGGCATACAAAAGCTGCTTCCTCTTCAGCCATTTTGCCTTTCTCTCTACCAACAAATTGGTCTACTCTGTGTCTTCCTTAGAGGTGGAGCTTCATGGTGATGCAGTTGTCTGAAGGTCACTACAGTCCTTTAAGAAAACCTAATTAATTATTTGGTCCCACCAAGTCAGACTTTTGTGAAATTATTCCTCAGTCTGTCCTTGGTGCCCATCTGGGATGATGGACATTTGTGTGTCCCCAGGAAAAGCTGATGATAATAACAAAGTGTCCCTAGCTTTCAAAGCATGGTTGCCATCCTACAGATGTGACTGACCTTCAAAAGCAGCTCAACATGAGCTTTTGCTGCATTAACTCTGTTCACAACTCCAACTGCTATACACATCTGAACTAAGCAGCTTTCTTCTTATCTGCAGAGGGCAAAGTTCTCTGCCTTTCTCAAGACACAGCTCACAGTTCTGCTCAGAAAGAGCTTCAGTTAGCTCCTTCTCTCTTTATAGGGAAAGCAGTCTGGTGCTGTTGTTTGGGGGCAATGATCCAAACTGCTACCTGATCAATAGGTATGCCTGTGGACAACCAGAGTGGCTGACACATGCTTGCAAAATGGGGAATAAGGAATATGCAGAAAACATTGTTAAACAGCTTGGGTAAGAGAGCCAGTAGAAGAGAAGATGGTAGACCTATAAGGGGGCTCCCCAAAAGCCTCCCCCACACTGTTCCATGCTGTGGAGAGGAAATGTGCACACATACATCCTTTAGCCACATCCCTGGGTTCTCTAGAGCCACAGAATTTATGCAATGAGTCTTTCTTTCTGAAGAAAAGTTGGGTAGAGGTTAAGGTGAAGGTGAAGCCTCATTTGTAGTAGAAGTCCCAGGATTGAAGGGGCCAGGAAGAGAAATACAGGCTTGGCACCATGTGGCAGGGCCAGAGTCCCTGAAGAGAACCCAGTAGAGGTTATTGGTGAATACGCAGTCCAGGTATAGTAAAGTCCACAAAATTTTGGAGATGCCAGTACCATGGGATGGCCAAGGACAGATGCAGCTTTGGAGTAGAACAGGCCTAACCCTGCAAGACAAGCTATATGTGCTATGGATGGCAGATGATAGAATGACATTAAGACCTCTAGAGCCCAGAAGATGGTGAATGAGGTGAATCTCTTAGCTTACAATAGGTCTGAGAATGTGTATTTGGAAGAATCACAGAGAATCTGCCATGCCAGTGAAAGTTTGTGTCTATACCAATCACAGCTTTATCTCTTGTGCCCAGTCACAGCAACCCCTCTATCGACCAGCAGAGGAAGGGCTTCTTTGAAAGGCTGGCCTGAAGTGGTTACAGGGTCATGTTAGAGTTCACCAGGACTAATGGTAATAGGAAGTCTGCTTTGAAACAGCTCTTACTAAACCTCTGCCTTTAGCAATCAGAATGATTGATTGACTGTGAGCATTGTGTACTTTTCCCAACATTTGCATGGAGTACCGAAAATGGGGTGGTCTGTTTGACTGTTTTACTGATGTCTCTTTCTTCAAAGTAACTGGTTAGCACAAGAGAGCCCAGTAGGTAACAGAGAGTCAAAGTGCCCTGTCCTCAGGAATTTCTTGATCCTTGAGTACAAGGACAAACAGCTGGGCTTCAGCAGCACACATCTTTAATCCCAGCACAGGGAAAACTGGGAGTAGTACCCTATACCCTTAATCCTATAACTCCAGAGACAGAATTTCCTCTGTTTCTATAAGTTCAAGGCTAGCTACAAAATAGAGTAGCTCACACCTTTAATCCTAACCTGGATGGGATACAGTTGAGGAGAAGGGTATTTAAGGCCTCTTAGGAACCCAGCAGAGGGAAAACGACTGGCAGAAGTGACCATGAGCGAGGCTGAGGAAGTTGCAAGACAGCTGGGTGAGAATTGACTGTGGTGCTTCCTCTCTCTTATATTTCAGCCTTTCCCTGATATTTGGTTCAGAGTCTTCTTTTCATACAATCTGAATTTGTGCAATTACAGCCTAGTGAATGTAGGCATCCTCCCCGAGTATAGATATTTAAAGCTAACAGGAAAATCATGCAGACAATAGCCCTTCAAAGGGAAAAATAAACTAATCAGTTCTCAGCATCTCTTTTACAAACGTTCAGGATGATTTCTTGCAGTCTTACTGAAAATACTTGGACTGTTCTATTTCCAGAAGACTTCAGTTGTCCAAAGTGTCAAGAGACCAGGAGTATCACCTCAATATTCAGTATGCTCAAGTTTCCTGGATCTAAGGAGAAATAGGAGTTCATGCTTGGGATGAGAACAGAGGAAAGAAACTTAGCTCCCTAGAGCCTGAATTTTTCCTCCTGACATTATTCTTTCTGCCTTTCTTATTTCATGCGATTATTCTGTTTTAAATGTCTCTTGCTCACCGAGTGCTGTTCTGAGTGCTGGACACACAGCTGTGAACAATATGAAACACCATCCTCACAGGTTTGTACTCTGCTGCAGAACAGAAAACATAATAAACAAATGGATAATCCTGAGACAAAGACACAGCGAGAATGAGGTGAAGGTGGTGGCCGTGGTGAACTTCCAGGGTGGCTATAATCCCTAGATGGCTGTCTGATCTTCAGTGGCGCTCTGGAACACTGATTTCTTTTTCTTCTTCTTTAATTGGAAATAGATTCTTCTCTCATACACTAAATTCCTCTCTCCACTCCTCCCAGTTTCCCCCCCTCCTCCCCCAGGCTTACTACCCCTCCTCCAATTCTATTTATTTTTCTATGCTGTAGAAATATTTACATATTTTTCTATATTTATTGATTTGTTTTTGTTGCTTTTATACCCCAACTGCTATTTACCCTCTCTCTTCTTAGCCCCACCCTCTGCCCCGCCCATTCCTGTTCTTCAGTTTCTCTTCAGGAAAGGGCAGGCCTCCCTTACATATCAAACCAGCAGTGAGACTAGGCACTTCTCCTAGAGGCCAGACAAGGCAATCCAGAAGGAGGAAAGGGTCCCAAAAGCAGGCAACCGAGTCAGAGACTGCCCTTGCTCCCACTGTTAGGTGTTCAGAAGAATACCAAGTTACACAATGGTAACATATGCAGAGGTCCTATGTCAGTCCCATATAGGCTCCCTGGTTGTTGGTTTAGTCTCTGTGAGCCTTTGTGAGCCAAGGTTTGTTCTGGGGGTTTTCTTGTGGTATTCTTGACTCCTTTGCCTCCTACAATCCTTCCTCCCTGTCCACAGGATTCCCTGAGCTCTGCTTAATGTCTGGCTGTAGGTCTCTGCATCTTTTTGCATTAGTTGCTGGGTAAGTCCTTTTTGATGACAGTTGGGCTAGACACCAATCTATGAGTATAGCAGAACATCATTAGGTGTCATCATATTGACTCTTTCGGCAGTCCTGTTTGACTCTTTCTTAGGTCTCTGGGCTATTCTGCTTCTGGGTCCTGACCCTCCAGGATGAGCTCCCTCTATTTTTGGCTAAGATCAAGTGTAGTATCTGTTTAATATCTGACATAGCCCCTCTCCATTTGATACTGTCCTTCTGAGAGCAGGCACTCCCCCTGTAAGGCTCACTGTGGCCTTCTGTGCTGATGTGGTGCCCTGTACTTGTGCTCAGCCCTAAAACTCCTGCTGTCCTAAGACAGAACCCTTGCTGGGTGTTCCAGGGCCATCACAATGTTATAGAAATAATATACTTTTCCTGTGAGAAATCAGTTCACACACTTAGAAGTTAACAAGGAAAAGCTCTTTAATATAGCAAATGTCTGGCTCAAGTGGGACCATCCCTGAGTAGAAGGTCTTAGTAACTTACACACACCTTAGGCTTTATGTATCCCACAGGCCTGTCATGCTTAAATCTCTTCTGAGCATTGACCCAGGTTACAATTTGAACAATTTAAACACAGACAAGAGACTGAAAGTCAGGGCAGATAGGTGATTTTAGTGGCAATATATATTGAATTATTCCATAAGTAACCCAATATGGTTCTTTTTGTATAATTGTTACTCAGGGTCATCTACTCACCTGGCAGAATTATGCTTTACCAGATAAGAGCTCAGGAAACTCAAAGGCAGACCAGGACTTCAAGGTAGTTGTGACTGTGCACAGTCCTTATGAGATACCTCTTGGAAGCATTGTGTCTGACATGGGGATGGACTGAGGGTTGGTTTAAGTCAGGGCTGTTTTGTGAACGGAGCCTCGCTGGAGGACAATCTTGGTGAATAAACATTAGTAGAAATTCTCTTCACATCCCTAAACTTCAGCTATGGTACGGAATTTTCTTTTTCTTTCTTTTTTTTTTTTAAAGATTTATTTATTTATTATGCATACAGTTTTGCAGAAGAGGGCACCAGACCTATCATAGATGGTTGTGAGCCACCATGTGGTTTTGCTGGGAATTGAACTCAGGTCCTCTGGAAGAACAGTCAGTGCTCTTAACCTCTGAGCCATCTCTCCAGCCTCGGTACGGAATTTTCTTATTCACAGTTTCTAACAAATGTGGTTAGTAGACAATTTACCCTCCAGTCATCCTGCAGGCTGTGCTCCTTTAGCTAAATTCTATTGTTGCCAGATAAATTAAGCAAGTTTATTAGTAAATTATTCATGACATCAATTTTACTACTTCAAGTTTCTCCTTTATCAACACAAAGGGGTCTTTGATCTTCTCATTGGATGTCTTAGTTACTGTTATGACCAAGGCAATTCTTTAAAAGGAAACACTGAATTGGGGCTTCCTTATGGTTTTAGAGGATTAGCTCATGATTATCGTGGCAGGAAGCAGACATGCCTAGTGTTAGAGCAGAGACTGAGAGCTTTACATGCTGATTCTGCGGGCGGCAGAGAGAAAGAGTGAGCCTGCCAAGTCTAAACCCACTCCCGGCAACATACATTCTCTAACAATGCTATGACTCCTTCAACAAGATTATCCCCTAATCCTTTACATATAGTTTCCCTAACTAGGGACCAAGCATTTAAATATCTTCTCACATGGGGGCATTCTTATCCTAACCACCACACTAGGACATAAGGTTTATAGAAGGCACAATTATTACCATTATGTCTGAGGCATTATGTCCTGGCTTTTCTCAGCAGTCAAAGTATATATGGAAGTTTATGAATGACTAATCAGTATTACAAAAATTAGAAACTGAGGCTTCCACCTCTCAAATGTTACAGTCCAAGGCTGCCGGCCTATGGAGACCTTCTATGAGTCTAACCTACCCTGTCCCTTGCTGTACACAAGTACCATACTGACGTTCCCCATAAAGGACCCTCCCTGACTCCAGTTTCACTGTGTCTGTCCTTTTTTCATCACCTTGCTGCCCATGGCTGGGGTTCTGGGACCCATGCTGTACAGGCCATGGCACACAGGGACAAAGACAGGGTGTCCTTCAATAGTCTCCTCTTCTTGGATGCTATTGTTGCCAGACATATCTCCAATTGACTTTACTTCCATTTGCTTTCAGCCTGACACCATTCTTCTCTGATTACATTGTTATTCATAATACACTTCTCAATAGCCTACAAAAAAGGGTGAAATGCTGTGAGAAAACAAGACAGGTTTTTCTAAAGGAATTTAGATCAGTTTGCCCACTACCACCAAATGACAAGCTCTAAATCTCAGTCATTGTGAGTTCTGCTCTGTCACTGTAGGTTAGTTAATACTGTGACCCTATGTCCACATGGGGAATATTATCAAGATGATTTTATATGAACTAAAAAAGTACATGTATATTATGCCATAGTGCATGACCTAATGGTATGTGAATGGTATGCCTGTATGGGGTATTTAAATATGATATTTGTTTATGTGAATTTGTGGTATATGATAGTGGGTACAATGTGTATTTTGTGGACTGTGTGAATGAGTAAGTGTGTGTAGAGTATGAATTATATCTATAAGAAATTTTGTGGTGTTAATGTTTGCTATCTTAGAAGCATAAATATGGTTGTTGCATGGTATAAATTTACATCAGTGACCTGATGTATGTATATTTTATGTGTTTGTGTTTATGTGTACATGGAATATGTATGAATGGTACATAGTATATGGTATGAGTGCATAGCTTATAGCCTGTGTGGTATATGCATTATGCATATATGATGTACAGTTTTGTGTAAAGTATGCATATGTTGGCATGTTTGTTATATGGTATATATGTTTGTAGTGTGGATATATGTCATGCAGAGATATATGTATATGTGGCCTTGAAGTTTGAGTAGATGCAAGTATGTGGAGTTTGTGTATAAAAATACACATTCTTATTTAACCTTCTATTGCTGTAAGAAAACACCATGATCAAAAGCAACCCAGGAAGAAAAGGAGTTAGTTCATCTTGTAGCTCTCAGGTCACAATCTATCACTGAGCAAAGTCATGTCAGGACCTCAAGACAGGAACCTGGAGCCAGAAACTGAAGCAGAGGCCATAGAAGATTGCTTCTTATGGGCTTGCTCCTCATGGCTTCATCATCTTGCTTTCTTATATCATCTAGAGCCACCTACCCCATAGTGACACTGCCTGACATGGGTTGGGCCTTCCCACACCAATCATTAACCAAGGAAAAACACTGAATACTACAGGCAGCATATGGAGATATTTTCCCATTTGAGAGTACCTCACCCCAAATGACTCTAGATTGCATCAAGTTGATAGCTATCCCACAGAAGGGATCTCTTGTCATTGACCCACAAACACCATTACCAAACCATAAACCTTTCTTTCTTATTTGTCCCCAAGACCTCATATTAATATCCTGATATAGACATAGAACTTTCCTCAGTCTTTAAATTTTCAATACTCTAATAGTTCTGCCTCATTAAAATATCCAAAGTCTCTTTCAAAGTTTAAAACTTCCAAAATAATCAAATCTTTTCAACTGCAGCTCCTATAAAATAAAAAACTAGTTAAAGGTTTTCTTACTCCAAGAGGGGAGGGCAAAAATATAGTTAAAATCAAATCAAAGCAAATTGAAGTTCAACAGTGAGTGTCAAAGTCTGGTGATTGACATCTGGGGCCCACTCACCATCCTCTGGACTCCAAATGGTCTGATTTACATCTCTGGCTCTGCAGCACATTGTTTATCTCCCAGGCTCAGGTTGGCTCAGCCCCACAGCTGATGCTGTCCTTGGTGCTTGTCCATTATACTGTTATCTCCACAGGGCTGGGGCCTCTACTCCAAATGACTTACACTTTCACCATTAGCCTTTTCTGTGCTCTCTTCAGGGACTCTAACCCTGCCACATGATTCCAGGCCTTGATTGCTCTACAGGATCCCTTCAATCATGGGCTTCTATTTCAGCTGAGGTTACACATTCACTGATGGTCTCTCCTAGCCTCCTAGCGTACCAAGTGTCAACTTGTACCCCGTGACCCCTTTATATCTCCTAAATCAGTACCAACTGGGAGATTCTTACATATTACCAAATTTAGCTTGTCCTTGGTCTCCCCAGGGACCATGGTGGCTGTGTGACCTCCCTGTGGTTGTCTTCTAATCTCAGCTGATTCTTTCACCTAGATAACCAGTACTGATTGTCCCCAAAAAGCCACAGGTTCATTTTGTAGTTCTGGCTCCTTATTGCTTACAGCCCAGCTTATTACTTCAACCCTAGCTGACCAGAATCACTGATCTTTACTTTAAAATATAAACTGGCCCAGATAGAGCATTTAAGGGATTCTAAAACACCCCTCTGAACTGCATAAGCCAAGCTATACCATCTTCATTGCTCTCAGCAGTCTTATTTTCAAAGTTCCCACATAAAGCCCACTGAGAACTGATTGTCCGATGGTTTTTCTATCTCAAGTTGAAATAGCACCACAGTCCTTTCAAAAACACATGGTCAAGTCTGTCACAGCACCCTTAGTGTTCAATTTCTGTCTCCCATGGGGTTTTATTGCAGTGATAAAACACCATGACCAAAAGCAACTTGGGGAGGAAAGAACTTTATCCTCCAACAACACTGAGGAAACCCTCCATCTGAAGTCAGAGCAGGAGCCTAAGCAGAAGTCACCTGAAAGTCCTTACTACTGGCTTGCCCTCATGGCTTGCTCATTCTGCTTCCTCCTTATACAACACAGGTCCATTCACAGTGGGCTTGACCCTCCTACATCAAATACTAATCAAAAACATGCCCACAGATTTGCCTACAGGTTGGTTTATGGAGTCATTTTCTCAGTTAGGAATCTTTCTTCCCAAATAGCTTGTGCCTAGTTGACATAAAACTAACCAACACATGCTGTATGTGTTTGTGGTGTCAGATAGCATATACACATGTTTCAGATTTGCATGTATAAGTGGGGATTTGTTTGTGCTTGAAGTAAGTGTGTATTTGTCTATGCGCTTTGAAGGTGCGTACTATATCCAAACATGTAATGTGTTTGTATGATGTGAATATTTGGAGGGCTCTATGTGCCCATGGCACATGGTAGGTGAGCTTGTACCTTGTGTATATGTTTGTGTATACAGTGTGCACATAGTTTGTGTACTGAGTTCCTTACCTGCCACCCTAGTTTCCTGTATCCAATAAGAAACTAGGACTCCGAAATTTATAAAGAAAAATGGATGTGCTTAGAATAAACTGGGGGTTGCAGTTAAGGATATGGGGACTGTGGTATGGAAGAGAATGCTAAATTTCCTCAACCTTGGAAGTTTTGTCTCCTTATGTTGATGTAGCTGTTCCTTTATTTTTTTTCTTGTATTATAAGACAAGACTATCCTTTTCACATAGCCTCTTTAAGCTGACCAAACACATAGTCAACTTCAGTGTAAGTAAAAGTGATAAAAGCTATACTGTTGGGAGCCAAAGCCTAACTTAGCCATATTTTATAAGTTAGCTCCTACAGCCAGCCATTTGCCAGCAGTCTGTACCCTAGATAGCCATTTGCCAGAAGACTACACCCCTTATTGTTTTAAGCTAAACCATGACTCCAGGCCTTCTCCTTTGACCCTCTCCGCTCAGCAGGTGACATCCTCCAGGCTTTCTCCTTTGACCCTCTCAGATCAGCAGGTGGCATCCTCCAGGCCCTCAACTGGTAACAGATAGATTTCCATATTAAGTCTACCCTGTCTGTTACTTCCTCTTACAGGCTTGCCACCTTCTTATGAATATCCCAGCCCTTTCCTCCCAGCCTCCTGCATGGCAGAGATTCTGTATAAATATTGGCTGAAACAATAAAGCTAGGAGGACTTGATCAGAGATATTTGTCTTGTCCTTCCATTCTTTGTCCTTCCATCTGTTTCATTCCCAGGTTCAGGTCCACGCTGAAGACCTTGCTGGCCAGGGCTCTATACATATAATATAAATGGCTGTGGAAGATTGGAATTCACTAAAAAACACCCAAAATCTTAAATCAAAAGCAATTTTCAGCTCCATTTAGAGTAAAGACCATCTTTACCCCTACTCCTTCCACAGGCATCCCTGTCCTAGGCTGCCTGCTATTCCTCTGAACTTCAACACCCTCATACTTTATTTCCCATGTTCTTCATCCCCAATTAATGAGTCTCATAATGGGGCACTACATGGCTTTGACTCCAACCCACAAAACCTGCACTGTACCTGGCTATGCAGGTGGATGTACAGAAGAATACATGCTGCTATTATAATAATGCTTTCTGTCTGGCTTCAAGGATACTTTCTATGTCATAGTTATACCATGCTTGTGTGTAGCTTGTCCTTTCTGTTCTCCTTTGCTTCTTTGAATCACACAAGATTGAAAAGTACCTCAAGCAAAAGGATCTTAGGCGACTCTCCTGAATGGATGCTGGCCACAGGAGCACTACTTCTTTAGAGCTGAAAATCCACTGATAATAATACGTCTGAAGTCCACAGATAACATTTTGGGGCCTCTGTGGATCCTGCTGTCATTTATGAGTGATATGTGGATCTCTGGCTATGCCTGTAAATTTAGTCACTCAGAGAGTTTTCCTCTCTAGAATCCAAGGAGCTATAGCTTATCTATGTATAGCTACCTGAGACCCTCCCTAAATTGGCCTGGCTATTAACTCCAACTTGAAAATTTAGAAGACTTCTGCAAAGATCTGTCACTTCAGTGGGTCAAACTTCAGTTCCTCTATTTCAGTTTGTTAAACTTGTAATTTAATTAAAACTTTTTCCTAGGATGGTAGGCATAGTGAACTCTTGAGAACTCAATGATCCCACACAATAGTCTAGAAGCCAGAATAGTGCTTCTGAGAAAAGACTGGATAAAATAAACATTTTCCTGTTGGCAAAGGGAAACCCAAGGCTAATTTTAGACCTTTTTTTTTTTTTTTTTTTTTTTTTTTTTTTTTTTTTTTTTTTTTTTTTTTTATAAAAAAACCTTTATTTTTTTTATTTATTTGCCTTGGTGTTTGCCTGGAACTGGAACTACAGACAGTTGTTAGCTGCCATGTGGGTGCTGGGAATCGAACCCAGGTCCTCTAGAAGAGCAGACGGTGCTCTTAACTGCTGAGCCATCTCTCCAGCCCCAGACCTTTTTATTTATGCTCTAAGACACAGCTGCTAATTTTTCAGGATGGTATGGGGGATCTGGCAAAAGAACAGGTAGTTCATGTCTATGCCCTGAGCCCTTGGAGCGTTAATCACTAAAGCCATGTAGCTTGTTCTTATTCAGTGTTGAATTCTGTCCTAATATAAACAAACAAAAATAGCTGTGAAGATCCTTTATTCAATTCATGGCTTCCTCTGTTATAGGCAGGGAGACTATACTGAGATAAACAGTACTTTTCATGAGTTTTGAAACAAAATTATGATTCTACCAGAGAAAACAGAAAATATATATGTATATATATGTACATATGTATATATATATATACACACACATATATATATATACACACACAATTCACCCCCAGAATCATGATGCTCCTAGCTGTCTATGGACTAGAAATTCGTCTGTAGCATAATCTTTTGAGACAGAATCAGTCTTTTGCCTTTTAACTGAGAATTAGATAAAATTAAAAAAAAAAAAAAAAAAAGCAATGCCTTGAGGCAAGGTTGGCCACAGCCAGTTATCAGTCATTTGTTTTTCTGTGCGGCTGTGAGCTTATCTTCCAGTTCTGTAATTTGTATTGCACAGATCCAGGAATATGAAATCATTTATATATTCTTCCTAAGATCACTATTGTTCCTTTTCTCCTTCTTCTGCATCTGTCTTTTACTCTCAATTGAAGTCGGCTTATGGCTTATGAATTGTTTAGATTTCCTATTTGTAAGCATTTCATTTTGATGCAGTTCATCTTAGGAAAAGAAAAATATTGTTTGGGAAAATACTATAGTAATGATTGGAATTCAGGCTAGTCATAAAAATAACCAAGAAGTGGTATAGAGGAGACCAATTTACTCCAAAATAGACATTGAAGCCCAAGAGACACCAAGAGAGGAAATAGTAGAGATGAGATTTAAAATAAATAAATATTATCACTATGTGATTTCAGAATGAACTGTGTTTAGGTGATTTAGAATAATCAGAATGAGCACAGGAAAACTAACAGGGTCAGGAGAGCTTTGGTGACATTGTAATGACATGACTTGGCAGTTAGCAGATATCTGTGTGCTGGCTGGGACGTCATCCTCTTCACCTGTGGAGGGTTTCAGATATGCCTGCATCTGAGAGCCAACAAAGATGTGTAAAACATGTCAGTTCATTTAACGCTGTTGTGTACAATGCCACAGACCATGGAATTTACTTAGAACAGAAATTCATTCCCAGATGATCCTCAGGATCAGAGAGTTCACAGTGTTGATATCTGCTTCAAGATGATTCCATTGCTGTGCTAACTAGACAAAATGACCAGGGAATGAATGTGTCTTCTCATGGTAAGATATGAGATGGACACAGGAAAGAACAGTCTTCAAATCCTGTCATAGACACCCTAACCAGGTCTAATTGACTCATAGGCATGGGTCTCCTGTGCCTAAACATCTCCCATTTTGACTCATCTTCCAATACCATTGGGTTGGTGATTAAGTTTCTTATATGTAAATTTTGGAGGTTAAGCATTCCAACTATATTCAGAGAGAATTCATCAATGTCGGAGAGCTGTAAGTGGGCCAGGTGACTGGAAGCAATAAGTAAGCAAGGGTATCCCTGCATTCCAGAAAACACTGGTGTTAAGATAGCACTAGGGTACTGCTTAAATGGAGGTTCCAGGAACTGCCAAAAGCAAGTCTCTAAGGAGAACATAGCCTAGGCAGCAGGCTATGGGATACAGATGGGTGGCCATAGAAGGGCAGGGCAGATGGAAAGGACTATGTCAATGAAGTCCTGGGTGTTTGGGTATGGAACTTGAGACATACAATCTTGGAATTGGGAACCATGAGAAACAGTTATGAAGTGAGAAATTTTAGTAGTTTACCATGTTTAAGACCATGTGCTTTCAGTAACAAGGTCTTGAGCTTGAAATGAGTCAATACTACAAATGACAGAGTGTGTGTTTCCTCACACCTCAGAAACCTAGTCCTCAAGGTGGTCAATTGGAAAGTGGAGACTTTTGGAGTTGGCTAGCTATGAGGATGTGATAATTACAGAAAGAAGTAGCACCCTCAGAAAAAGAGGTTCCAGCAAGATATATTGCCCTTTCCACTGTGCAATGAAACAGAAAAATGGCTTCATATATGAACACAAAAGAGGGTTCTCAGTAGATGTTGGATCTGCATTCATGTTAGGCTTCCAGCTTCCAAATCTGTGAGAGGTAAACTGTTGTATGTAGACCATTAAGCTGTGCTGTTGATACAGGAGCTTCATTGCTGTATAACACACATTATAGTGTGATTCAACTTAGTGAACTTAAAATTTTCTTCATAAGGCACACCTTATGAAATAAAGTATACCCACAAATAGTTTTTGAATATGAGCTATTCATCACTGTACATAAATATGTTTGAGTTATTAATGTACTATATAATGTACAGGTGGAATGTATACAAATTTTCTTCAGCTATTCCATTGATGAGTACTCTGCTTCCCGTGGAATACTCACTTTGGAGAAATTGTGGTGATAGTGTCTTGCCTAGTTAGTGTTATCAAGGGGATGGGGGAGACAGATTCTAGGCAAACTTTCTATTATGGAAAGAAACATTGGCTCACTTAGGCTGTGTCAGAATGTAAGGACAAACATTCTTAAATTTATCAGTAAAGATCAAAGATGCTGATGTCTGGTGAGACCCAAGACCACCTTACAGTGAGGGCCTAGGGTCCAATTTGTGTGGTGAGCAGGGGGTATCCAGAAAGTAGACTTGAAGGTCAGATATCAACCTCCATATTCTTCACATCAAAACTGTGTGGTCTGTTTCTTGAACTCCTGCATTTGATTTCATTTAAACAATAAACTGAATTAAATTTTGACCTAAAGTCAGGCTAAGTAACTCCTGAATCTATAGTGTAGACACTTAAGACTAGCATCCAAAATCCCCTTGGCAATATTTCAAGAAGCCATGAGTGATGTCTGTAGTGGATGTCTCAATATGTGCCACTCTTAGATCACCGCAGAACAGGTCAAGGAATCAAGAGTCTTATAGCCCAGTGCTGGCTATTTTTCCTCTCCAAATGAAGAATGAGTTTCAAAGCCAGCAGGTTGGTGTAAAAAAGTGATAGCTGCTGCATCTCAGCATGATTTCAGATTTGATCTTATTGCTTGATCCAGACATCACTGAGTCCACTTGTCAGCTTTAGGGGAAATACTCCACATATCTTTCTTCCACTGATGGTCTGTCTTCTGGAGATTGGATGTCAATCATAGGTAATTATCTAAAAATTCTGTGGAGGGGAATTAGTCCTCAGCATAAACAGAGGAGTAATTCACTCTTATGAATAGTGACCACAAATCTAACTTCAACACAACCAGTAATGGAGTTCATGGGCAGGCGAAATGTTTTAAAAAATAAGCTTTTAATTATATCTTACTCATTAGGGGTGTGTGTATGTGTGTGTATACCAGAGGACATCTTGTGGAAGTCAGTTTTCTCCTACTATATGTTTCTCAGAAACCTAACTCAGGTCCTTAGTCTTGGTGACAGGCATCTTTGCTGGTCTTTTGTGTAAGATCTGTATCTACCCAGCAATCTATTCTTTCTAATGATTCATCTATTTGCACTTGCAATAGGTAATATAAATAGGTAAATGAAATTATCTGTACTTACTATTTCTCTTTTCAGCCTCAAATATTATCTGTTTTTCTCTCCTTATAAAAAATATTGCAAATACCATTGTCACATTTAAATTAGATTATTTTAATTGCTTCCCTGAATTAATACTAAACCTGAAATAATCACATATAAAAACAAATAATCAAAATATCTTTGGTAGAAATATTTTTCAAACTTATGTTGTAAAAACAGGTGGTATGGGGGCTGGAGAGATGGCTCAGCAGTTAAGAGCACCGTCTGTTCTTCCAGAGGACCCGGGTTCGATTCCCAGCACCCACATGGCAGCTAACAACTGTCTGTAGTTCCAGTTCCAGGCAAACACCAAGGCAAATAAATAAAAGTGTTAAAAAAAAACAAACAGGTGGTATCTTTATGTGTCCAGAAATATTTTGTCTGTTGAGGAATCATGAAGGCAAAGAGCTGTGTAATTTGCATAAAGAGTCCTAGTCACTTGTGCTCTGTCACTACTTCTTACATCTCTTCCACAGTGAACAAGGGACACATGTAGCTTGGCCAGGATGTAGTCAACATTGGGATACACTGAGTGGGGGTTGGAATGGGTATACGTTTCAAGTTGGCCGTAGGAGTGAAGGTGAACTTATAAGAGGAAGATGGAGAAAAATCAGCAGAGACAAAGGCTAGACCAGTGGGACAGTATAAGAGACAGCTTCGCAAGACATCTGAACTAATCATTTTCATTTTCACTGTGACCAAGTATCTGACAAAAGCCACTTGAAGAAATTTTTCTTTTTTGGCTTAACATTTCAAAAGACCCCATCTGCTCTTACCTATACCTATAAGATGTGTGGGGTAGAAACAGCACTTAGCAGACTGTTTTGTAATGGCCCTCATAAGTCATCCTTGGTATAAGAACTCACTGTGTTGCTGGGCACAAAGCCTGGCCCTTACACATTCTGTATATGTTCTCTACCAACAAACCTCACCACTAAGGATATTAAAGTGTATTAAATCTCATTAATAATTATTCATTGGGCCTAGGAAGATATGTTTGTCTCAAATTAGATAAGAAGGTGCTGAAAAATCCCAACACTTTCTACTAAGGACCTTCCATTTTGAGGTATAATGGACCAAGTGTCTGGAATTTAAAAGTATCCTCCAACAGCAGATATGGCAAGGCTCTGTTTGAGCTAACCTAGTCTGCAGCTCTGTATTGCAAAGCTTCAATTTCAGTGAGTGATGATGGCTGTAACCTGGAGTCCTAGATACTTGAGAGGCTGAGACAGGGGGATCACCTGAGCCTAGGGGCAACATAGCAAACACCAACTTTTTTGAAAGTTGAAGTTGAATTAAAAACTCCTAGGTAATTTACTAATTACTACTATAGGTTAAAGATTTCTATGTAAGTCTTATTATCATAAATTGCTAGCATTCCAATAGATGTGTTGAGGACTTGTTTTGTGGTCAACACTACTTCCTTTGCCTCCCAATCTGTTTTTACTGCATATGGGTGCTGTGTGTACCTTTGCAGCAGTGTTGGCCATGTGTGTGTGTGTGTGTGTGTGTGTGTGTGTGTGTGTGTGTGTGTGTGTGTGTATGTCAGTGGCTTCTTAGAGAAGCCAGGCTTTGGGCAGCTTATTCTCCTTCAATGAGCATGGCTGCATAAAGGAGACCTAAGCTTCAACAAATCAGTTTGTTTTTGCCTATGTGACAGACTCTCCTCTGTTCTCTTCTGAACAACCAGGCCCTCAGACCAGGGCCATTTTAAAATGAACTTTTTCAAGAAGAAGCCTTTTTTTTGACAAGCACATAGCCCTGGTGCTGCAGCCTCTTTGACTCTTTGGGTCTCTGACAATCAAAGGACCTGGCAGGCCTTCTGTGACATTGTTCTGATCCTCAAGTGAGGCTTTTGACTAAAGTAGTGTGGGGAAGTTGATCGTTGTTTGGTGGGCTGCATTCACGATCATCTCACTTTATTATTATTATTATTGTTATTATTATTATTATTTATTTGACACACAAGGAATAAGAGTAGAAAGGCTGTTTCTTACCTGAAAGGTTAGCTGAGGAGTAGTGTAAAGCCTTGCTTTGGGGATTCCTTTTTCTTACACTCTTCCCTTCTCTCCCTCATACAGTGCATCTTCTTGTGAGTCCATTTCTCCCCCTAGTTACAGCAGAATTTAGGTTGGAAAACTGCAGCCATTCTACAGATGCTGTTGCCAGGCTCAGTGCATTTCCATTTGTCATGTTCCTCCTTCTGGTGACAATAACCACTGCTTAGGTATGGAGAATTCTTTCCTGAGGTACCATCAGCAAGGATAGGAACCAAAGTACATCTTCCTCCAATTAAGGGCTGTTGAGTTAATGACAGGCCTTCTTGTATATCTAAAACACAGAGACTGACAAAGGGTCTACCTCACTTCTGTTGTATAGTCAAGATACTTAGCATCCCTTTGAAGCATCTGCTGTACCTCAGCTGAGTTGTCCATAATGTCTACAGACAGACTTTTTTGTTGTCAATGTCTTCCAGGACCAAAGTCAGAGCCTTCCTCAGAGTAAGGGCTGCTGTTTCATAACACTTTATATAAGAAAAGATTGAGGCCAGGGATGCACTGAGGAATATTTAAACATTTCCTGGAGTATTTGGGAGCACAGAGTAGTATCATTGCTCTTTACAACTGAATCACCAAAAAGAATATGCCTGCACCATGTTTATACTAAGTAAATGTTCAATAAACAGCTATAACAAATGTAGCTTCCAAATAATAGCTTAATTTTATTTATTGTGGTATTTACAATTAGTTAAGTTTTACTTCAAAAGTAAAGATAATTTTGCCTGTATTATAAATGTTCTAATACAAGATGAGTATAGATTTATATTACTGCATATATATGTAAATGATGATTGGATCATTCTACATATGCAAGTCTGTATATTCATGCACATGTTTATACAGCTATAAAGAAGTATATGTTTATATATATACACATATATGTATACATGTTGTCAGAAATTTCCTGGGCCATCCTAGCCCCGAGTTCTGGATACACAGCCATTTAGTCCCAAATAATCACACAAAGGCTTATATTACATATAAACTGACTTACGTCTCAAGTTTATTACTTGCTACCTTTTACAATTAAAGTAACTCATTATTCTTGTTTATGTCCACCATGTGTCTTGGTATCTTTACTCATAGTAGCATTCTTGTCTTGTTTCCTCTGCATCTGGCTGGTATCTACTGCTCTGCCTTTCCTCTCCCAGAATTCTCCTAGTCTGGTTGTCCTACCTGTAATTCTTGTCTGCCTTCTGGCCAATCAGCATTTTATTACACTGATATTCACAGTGACAAATATTTACAGTGTATAAGAGCACAGTCCCACAGTAGATACATACACATGTGACTGTCAGTTCAGTCAAGTAAATGTTAGAAGATAAAATATAAAGTCCACTTTCTTATTTTGCCTGTTAACATATTCTTAATTGCTTCAGTGTAGCCTCTTTCTCAGGCCTCATCAATTGTCTCAGCTTTTTGGTGCAATAATAATTTTTATATTTCAATCAGAGTCTTGGCTGGTGCATTGTACATTATAAGAGAATACTTGAGAACTGCCATATGATAGTGATGATTTCTGCCTTTGACTTTAGCAGAAGACTTGGGGACTAAGTGGCACTTTGCCTGTGAAGCTCCTGGAAACTGGAAGACATAAACCTTACAAGTCATTGTTTCCACTTGATAGCTTCTGTAGGTGTGGACTCTTCCTAGGCAACACCCAAAATATATTCTTGTTATTCATAATTCTTGTTATAGAATGTATAAAACAGAACATCCATTTTTGTTTGCCTTCTGTAGTTTTATATTTGCAAAGTTTGATAAGAATTAAAATATTTGGCTTCATAGGAAGTTCAATCAGTGCTCTCAACCACCTCTAGAGTCTCCATAGTCTTCTATAAAACCATCTCTTTATATATTTATTTGTTCGTTGTTCTAAAGCCAGGAGCTGGGAGCAATCTGGTCAGATTAGACTGAATTCCACTTGGGGATGGTTCTACACCTTGATCCTGACTCTGGTGTGACTTCTAGAATAAGAAGAGACTTTTCCTACTAGACAACTCCTGTTTTATAATTTTAAATTACTTTACAGAAAATGAAAGCCCTTACTTGTGGTTTACTTGTATTTCTGCATTTTATAAAGATAATAACAACAAATGAGTGTAGTTCTTTCTAAGCAGTCCTATGAAGCCAATAAATTCTGACATGTGAACATATATAAACATATTCATCTATGTTTCTGGCGTAGTTCACTTATAGTTTATACCTATGGCCTTGGAGAAAACAGAGGGAGAGAAAGAGAGAGAAACAAAAAGAGAGACTGTAGAAAGATTAGTTGTTCCTTCAAGTCAGTTTGCATATAAATTGCCTAGCATATTCTTTTCTTCAATGAGAGGCATAGCTGTTCCCTCTCCCACCCCAATTTTAGTCCCTGCTGGGACAGAGACAACCCTAGGGCTCTCAGAGGAAACCCAATCTGGTTTTGTGAGTTGCTTATTGACTTTCATGTGCTTAGCTGTGTCTTGTTTATGGTTCATTCTTTCAGAATACGATGTCCAATTCTGGTTCTAAGGAAACTATTTCACAACTCAGTAAGTTGTAGAAAACCAATATCAAGGCAAAATTATCTACCTATAGCTCTTGAGTGCTACATCATGTGGAGGCTCAGCTGACATCCTCCTCATGGGGCTTGATTCCATTTTCACATCCCTGTTAGTATTCCTGATGTAGGCCTGTATCCACTGTTGGATTTGATGCAACTGGCTATCATAGGTTAGCAACTGACTCAATAAATATCTAAGTAAATTCCTTTACATGCTCTTCTATGAATTATGAGAATTTTGATTTTGTAGCTGTTAGCTTTTAACAATATCCTGGATTGCCAACTTACTCCCAAATCTGGGTAACAACAGAGTATTTCAATTTTTGTTATTCCAGTAAAAATATAGCAGATCCCTGGTTCTTGCCAACAAGCCTGATTATGAGCTGTGCTCAGGGGTCAGCAATTTGGCTTCTGTTGGAATGAGGTGCTCTGTGC
This sequence comes from Sigmodon hispidus, assembly GCA_004025045.1. Taxonomy (NCBI): domain Eukaryota; kingdom Metazoa; phylum Chordata; class Mammalia; order Rodentia; family Cricetidae; genus Sigmodon; species Sigmodon hispidus. Next base: position 13,301 of record PVIH01018488.1, on the reverse strand, counting down.
TGTGCAGAGAGGAGAAAGGAGAGCCTAACATTTAGCTACACTCATCAGAGTATGCCTAGTTTCACAAATGTGCTTTCTACACCAAACACATGATATGTATAAAATTCATGGGGGGAATCTCATAGTTCTAATTTGGAATTTCACATAATCTTGTCTTTTGTTTGCTTATTTTTGTTTTTGTTTTGTTTTAATAGACTATGGGAGGATATGGATCAAGAAGAACACTCCTCCATTGTTGGTTGGAATGTAAGCTTGTTCAGCCACTCTGGAATGCAATATGACGATTTCTCAGAAAACTGGGAATCAACCTCCCCAAGGATGCAGCAATATGACTATTGGGCATATACTCTAAAGATGCACATTTGCACTCCAAAACCAAAAGCATTAGCTCAACTATGTTCATAGCAGCATTATTCGTAATAGCAAGAACCTGGAAACAACCTAGATGCCCTCAACTGAAGAATGGATTAACAAACTGTGGTACATTGACACAATGGAGTACTACTCAGCAGTAAGAAAAAATGATATCCTAAAGTTTGCAGGCAAATGGATGGATTTGGAGAATATTCTGAGCAAGGTATCACAAACCCCGAAAGATAAGCAGGGGACATACACACTCATTAGTGGACTTGCAAAGAACACCCATGTTGCAAATCACAACCACTGAATTTGGGATCTGAATCACCTTGGACAGGCACCTTGGACAGGCACCTTGGGGCCCATTCTCTCCAGAGGAACACCTAACCCAGTCTTGATATTAGGATGAGGAAATCAGACTTGCCTGGAGTAGATGCGGAACTAATCCACCTTGGGACCCCCTACCCTTTCTGGGAAGGAGATAAGGGGATGGGGAGAAGAGAGAATGACTGGGAGAGGTCAGGAGGGGGAAGGGAGTTTGAATAAGGGAACACATGGATAAAAAATGAGACTTTATTCTATAACAATAAATTTAAAAAAGACTATGGGAAGCTACCCTTTGTCTCTGAGGTGTTCCTGTTCAGGTTAGGTAGGGTGGTGATAATGTCTACAAAGCTAGACTTACTCACGAAGAAGATTTGCAGCAGGGCTTCCCTAGCCAGGACAATGCTGAAGTTATGGTGGTTGCCATACTTCCTCTGAAAAGTGGCTCAGAAGACAGGCATGAGTTACAGGAACTAAAACTTTCACTGGAACTTTACCTTGAGCTCTATGCTTCCTCCAGAACAGGGCACTCCACAACATATGCCACCAGCATGACCGTGAATATGTCTGAGCCAAAGATAGTAAGTATAGACTGCCCACCAGGTCCTCAGGTCTTACTGGGATGATGAGGCCTAAAGGAGGTATGAACCTTCAGAAACCTGAAATCACCAAGGGTATGCACTTGAAGAAAATGTGTAACTTGGACCTTTTCCTTTTTTTTCTATGCTCCCAGACTCCAGATGCAATTATTCACTCTGAACAGGTTTCTGCCACCTCCATTGGCCACCCTCATTAGCCCTGATCTGGTGTCATTGACAAGCCTTTGAACTTACAATGCTATGAGCTAAGCAAACCTTTATGAGTTGGCTGCCTCAGGTATGTGATATAATGTGAAGCTGACTATCACATAAATAAAAGATGATTTTAACCTCAGGGGGTGAACCTGTAGGAGATGATACACAGTATCTGAACAAAGAGCCAACATCGGGAAGGTGAAGGAGTGACTGCCTTCAGCACACATTTTTAAAGATACTGGAGCTGAAGATATCCTAGGACCAGGGTGATTGGGATTTTTGGCTTCCTGGTGGAATGTGTCCTTGTTCAAAGAGCACATCTGAAGAGATTTACTCAACAAGTAGACATCTAAGAAACAGGTCAAGCTAAAAGAGTAAAGATCAGAAGAACTTAGGGAAGCGATGTTGTGCCATTTGTTCTTGCCTGCTGTAGCAGAGGTGCCCTGGTGCAGACCTCCTGGCTTCCTGTGTCCCAGCAATCAGGGATAAAGCTAATGCCCAACCTCAATTTTTTCTCTACCACTCTGAAGCCATCACAAGTCCTTAGTACCATGGAGGATGGTTGTGAGTCTCAGTTATGGTGCCTCCCTGTGCCACGTCCAGTGAACCAATAGGCAATGCAGGGACTTGGAGAAAGAGTAATTGTAGACAGAGACTTGAGACTCTGGGTTTACTGAATGGCTCAGGAATGAACAATTTTTTTTTCTACTGCTGTTTACACAGCTTGTTTAGCTAGCTACTAAAGAGAAAATCCTAAGCAGAGCTTGGGCAGGCTCTTTCCTTATGCACTTCACTGCCCCTGTAGTCTTGTTTGGCCTCACTCCTTTAAGGCCTCGTTTAAGGCCTATGGTCTTTCACATGTGGCCTTATCTATATCAGGATTTGTGCCATAAAAAAGAACTACAGGCTCTCTGAAGCCCAGCATCTCTGCATCCTGACTGCTAAGCATTTAGGTGACTATGACTGTTGCTCCCAAGGCATGATGGCTGTTATTCTAGCATTTCTTTCCCACATGGCATCACTTCACTTCTCACTTGATAGGTGATTAGGATCTTCAATATCATTAATGAAAACTCTGAAGCAGATACAATCCAAGCATACTCCCTTTGGATGGGCTGGGAGCAAATCTCTTATTTTTATCATCTGCTACAGGACAATTCTAGGCATCTGCTACAAGGCTGCTGATTCAAAACTACATAGCCTTTATAATTTCATATTACAATTTCAGGTGTGTGTGTGTGTGTGAGTGTGTACACTCATGCTTGCATATGTGCAGGAGGCATAGTGCATAAATGAAAATCAAGACAACTTGTTGGAGTCACGTCTCTCTTGTTTGCATCATATTGGCCCTTGTGCTTGAACTCAGGTTTGGTGACAAGTGTCTTTGTCTGCTCAGCTATGTCAACAGGCTGCATGCAGCCTTCTAACTATAGAACCCCAGAACAGGAAGATCATAGGAGTGATGGGTGAACTGTAAGACATTTTGGAAGCTAAGTAAATTTGCTGAGTACTCTGAGACATTATACTATTTCATCTTTATAAGAGTTCATCTCTCTATGTAGAGTAGGGACATATTAATACAAAAAATCTTGAAGTGATTAAATTGATGCTATAAGGGATTTACTAATAAACTTGCTTAGAAAATAATTAAGTTACACAAAGTTGAATCAAGCTAAGGAGCACTACCTCCAATATGCCTGGGAGATAAGTAGTCTCCTGGGCAAGCTTGTTAGAACCTGTTGGAAAGTTTCTGATAGCATTGTTCACCAAGACTGCCTTCCAGTTAGATTCATCCCCATATCAAAGAACATATCTCTATGGTGCAGTTCAATGAAGCAGTGCAAATCTGAGACTTGATTTGAACCAGAGAAGCTTCATTAAAATAAGAATTGATGATTCACCTACCCATACTACAATTCTTTAAATTGTAAGAAAAAAGTAAAGGGTTGGGGCAGGTTTTTGTTTCTGTCTTTACAAAAAGCCAGAAATACCCATCTTCAAGAAGTTAAAAGACCTTGGACATATAGCCATCCTCAACAGAAGGGAGGCTTTCCATAAATATTTGAAAGCAAAAGAATATCACATCTATTTGTACCAATATACTCTATGTGGTAAAAATCTTTCTTCTTAACCTCTATCTTTAATTATAAGGTAAGTTGAAGTCTCAGTTAAATTATATATTAAAGCTGGCTTTGGAGTTAAGAGTGTGGCTCTCTCTTTCTCTAAACCCATACTTGCTAAAGAAAAATTTAAAATCTCTGTATCATATCAGAAGAGCCATCTGATTTGGGACAGAAAAATGACTAACAAGAAAGCATAGTTCTATTGTTACTAATCCTATTCTGAATAAAAATGTATGTATTAGCTTTCTGTATATTGTGTTAGGTTTTTGTCTCTTATCAGTTTTCTGCAGTGATCCATGACAATGCAATCGTGAACTGGAAGTATCTAAAATGAAGATGGTACCCGACAACAAGGATTTCACATGGACTGTGACAAAGCCACCAGGTTGACAAACACCAGCCAAAAATCAGATTTGGACTACAAACTTCTCAAGACATTTTCAAGGTGGCTAGCAGAGATGAACCAGCCTCACAGACTACTCTCTAGCCCAGACCTGAGAAAAACTGTATACTTTCCTGTTATGCAGAGACTGGATAACAAATGATACAGCTATATACTTCAAGACTTGACAATCAATAGCACTTTTCTTTTCAGGATCCCCTGAAGATGCCATTACCTACCCCCACGACACCCACATTCCCAAAAGGTGGGGTGGGTAGTTTTTAGTCTTTCAATGGGTTATGGATGATTGTCATTATTTAGGGTAACTGGTTAAAAATTGTTATTGGGTATGGTTAGAAAAAAGCTAAACAAGAGAGATTAGATTGAGGGTTCTTGTTTTTTTAAAAAAAAGACAAAGAAAAGAAAAGAAAAAATGATACAGATAGGATATAAGTGTGGAGAGCTGCATGTAACCATTGCATTCTCTCTGCATGAAAAGATGGCACTGGCTTCTGGCCTCCACCTTCCACATGGTGAGTGCTCTCAGTGACAAACAATACCTTATATGGCTAGGCTGAGGATCTGGCTTGCTTCCTTGCACCTGCACCTATCGGTAGTACCTACTTGGCATACTAGGGTTGGCTGCCCAGAGGCTATTTAGGCTGTGGGCAGGTTTCCCTGTGGTGGCAGAATGAGAGAGAATCAGAGACAGTAAGTCAGAATCAGTCATCATCAGAAGTCAGAAATCAAGGTTCCTGAATAAAACTGCTGAAAGAAGAGCTGGGTGTCGCGTCTTCCTTGCGGGATGAGGTTGCACGCAACATATAAGGGTAGATTATTGAATCTACTTTAAAAAAATAAATTACTACCTTTAAATATTTTATATTGGATATGATTTTTTGTATATTATATACAAATTTAAAAAATGGATATAAGGTTAAGATTAACTTTGTCACTGTACATATATTCCTGTTTGTTCAAGGTATTATACTTATACAGTTCATCTAACAATGTAAGACAAATTGCTAATCCAGGAAAGTTATTATTATCAACTAACTAGGATATAAAGAAATGCAAGATAGTAGTTAGACATTACAATCAAACTTACAGTTATATTAGATATGTTTTCAAGATCAGAAATATTTCAGATGGACAGATCTTCTTCAAGCACTTCAGAGATCCATAGAATATGGCATTTAAGTAATTTCAAAAACATAGTTTATTAATCTTTTTGACAATGGGACATCTGCTCCTGGCAGTTCCAATCCACTTTAGAGAAGATTATGGACATCAAGGAAACTCCTCCATATGAGTTGACCTTCTTTGTGACAAAAGTTAGCCACTGGGCAAGAAAGTATTCTTTTCTTGACTGCTGACAACATGATATTCAAAGTGAACAAGCAGGAGAACTACACAAAAGAATTGCCAGACCTTGCCAAGACAAGGTAGAAAGAACTTTGGTAATATCCTGTTGCTCAGAGAAGTCTGTCAGACATGCTAGGCATGTAGGCAAAAGATAAACACTTCAACAACACAGAAAAACTTTGGGTGACTGTCCAGGCAGCCAGCTGTTTCATTTCTTACAGTTTTGGAAGTTGCTATTTGCTTAATATTATTTACTTCTTGGGTCTCTGAGGAATTTGAAGATGAAAGTTAATAGTTATAGTTATCTAATGACAGTTTTAGAAAAGAAACTCACTTAAAAGTTAAAGTTTAAGAGAGACATCAAAATATAGTTTTTAGTTTGTAATACAAGTTAGATACAAAGTGGATTAGGTACAATCCTTTGGACTCACCAAAATAGAATAAATAATGGAATATTCTCTTCGAATTTGTCAATTGTTAATGAACTGGACATTTCTCATGTAATTATTGTTTGTATATTATTGTATGTAGTTATTGTTTTTATTGTATGTTTTTTCTATGTTAGTTATAACTTTCTTTTTTATTTTTGACACAAAAGGGAATATGTGGATATTTGTTAGATAGTTAATAAATTCTGAAATATTAGAGACAACACACAGTCAAATCCTAGGCGGACAGCTCAGAAAATTCATGATCCTTGAATACAATCACACACACCTTTAATCCCAGCACAGGGAAAGCAGGGAGTGGTGATTTACACCCTTAATTCCATAACTCCAGAGACAGAACTTCTGTTTCTGTGAGTTCAAGGCTATATGCCTCAAGGCTACACACCTTTAATCCTAACCTGGATTGGACAGGGTATATAAGGGCTCATAGAAACCTAGTAGGAATAGAAGTGACTGGCAGAAGCCATGGGCAGAAGCTACCAGGAGTGAGGCTGAGGAAGTTGCAAGACAAGCTGGATGAGAATTGACTGTGGTGCTTCCTTTCTCTGATATTTCAACCTTCCCTTGACATTTGGCTCTGAGTCTCATTTTAGATAACTGAAATTCGTGTAACTATATCTTTGTTTTACAATCCTCATGTTTTTCCAAATGGCCAGACTTTCATTCTCTTGTCTCTCTTTGGATTATTCAAAATGTGATTTGGAGTTGGGACATGAAAAGGATTTAAGAAACTACATGTATAAAATCTATAAACCTAAGATTTATAAAAGTTGATAAAGTTTTCTGTTTGGAGCTGGTTCCATTTTATGCATTAGCCAGAACCAGTTATGTGCTGGTTTGACCTTATTATTAAACAGCTTTTCCTTTACTAATCTCTAGATTCCTGCAGTTGTTTCTTACTGGAAAGGCCTTAGTTCTATAAAAATGCAGTAGATAAAATTTAAAGTTTAGAAAGCAAAGGAATAATAATAATTATTGCAATTTACTGAGTGAATATGTGGTTCCAAGAACAATGATAGCACAGTGTATTGACAATTCTTATCCATATGCTGACCTAGAATGAGTATAAGGATTCCTAGCATTCCATGTAGCTGAGCCTACTTGGCTCAGATGGGATGCACCTTGCACAGAGGCATGCCCCTGGGTGTGGCCATGTAAACCCTGCTGCACTGCATAGGTAAGCACCTCCCTGGACCCAGAAACACCTACCTGGACCCATGACACATACCCGTGCACACCCCTTCCCTTAAAAGAAACTGTGAGCATATGCTCTGGTCCTTTTTCTCTGTCCTCTGACTTGTGTCTTGCTCCTCTGTTTCTCCACCCACCTGAGAATCCTCTCTTAAATAAACTCTAGTGTGTGGCCTTGTTAGTGTGTACTTGCTGTCACGCATGGAACTAACATTGATGCTGTGGACTCGGATAGGTTCCTTCCTGAGCACAAAAGCTAAAATAACCTGATCACGAGGTTCACTACAAGGCTGCACACCTTCTATCGGTCCAGTGCCGCAATATTCAAACAACAGCAGATTTAATTGGTAAGTGCCTGGCTTTTTCCCATTACTACAAAACATCCATGGACATGGTCCCATGAGAGGATTTACAGTGGCGCCTACTGTTGGTGCCACAGAGAGGTCGCAAGTGTGTGGTTCTGAAAAGCTGATGAGTTTTTCATTATTGGGTTGCGTTGTGTAATTTCCTGGCACCCCCTCTTTGGGCTGACGAGTACTCAGAGGCTCTGTGCAGGTTGGGACATGGTCAGACAGACCACACTAAGGGGTTGACAGACCAACCATTAGCGTAGATCTGTGGTGCTTTGGTGATGATCAAGCAGCTGGGAATGCACTTCCCTTAGATTTCGACAATGGGAAATAGACCAGCCAGCAGCTCCATCTTAACCCTTAAGGTTTGAGGTGGAGGCATTAAAACCATTTAGCCTTTATCTAGATACTACCAAGCTTATCTTTTTTTTACAAAATGGCTTAATTACCCCTTAGATTGCTCAAAATAGCCACCTAGTAGCTCATCAACTCCGATATTTTACGAGGGCTCACTTTGGCAAGTGATGGACAAATAAAAAGAGTTTCTTCTATCTTTTCTCTTTTTTCCTCAGCTCTAAACCTCTTCTAGTTCTCTGTTTTTAAAAGTTTTCCTATTTCTTATCATATCTCAACACTAAACTTACCTTTCTAGCTTTCTGTTCTTCTCTTTCTGGCCACACGAATCCAGCTTTCCCTCTACAAAAAAGCAACTGCCATAAATAATATAATAAAAGTTTGCAAATTTTCTCAGATAAAATCAAATTAGGCTATAGACTAAAGGCAAGTTTAAAAACAGGCACAGCTCATACTAGATCCCTGAGTGCATGATCTGTTTTTTAACCTGACATTGGAGCTAAAACTTAGCCCTTGAAAAGAGATTCCAATCAAAAGTTGGCTTTTAAGATATATCACAGGAAAGATGCTGCCTGCTGACAAAAGCTGTCTGGCCAGCTACTGCCTTGCTCTTGCTTAGCCTCATAGAGGCAAGCTCAGGCATGGTCTAAGCCTCCATCAAGGGAATGCTGGTCTAAGTAAATATCTCCTAACCCCAAGTGGCAAAAAGACATTACACAAAGATCACTCCCAACTAATTAAGGTCTGACCATGGCAAGTTAATGCAGCCAAGGCTTCCCTAAACTGACCACCCTCATTGCAAAGAGAGGGCCTTGAGTAGTCTTCTCCCTGTGGACACTAAAAGCCATATACTCTCAGTCCTGCAGGCAAGAGTTGTGGGATCTCACTTTTCTTTCTAGCCTCTCCATTGTCAAAATAAAAACAAATAACATTGTGCCTAAATTCAGACTGCTAACTGCTCTAGCCACCTCTGGTCACCTTGCTATAATCTTCTACGTATCAGTTCCAGTCTCCCAGGTAGACTACCAAATATAAATCATTTCTCTAAAATTCCCCGTCTCTGAGTTTTCCATTCCAGCCTGCTTCTGAGATGAAGGTCAACAAACGGCTCCAAGGTATTTTGGCTCAACCCTCCCCACTTCCACAGCTGCTGCTTTTGAAGAGCCATTTTCAAAGTCAATACAGGTAAAACAAATATCCCCCCCAAGACCAAAAGAAACAAAGTCAATGCAGGTAAAAGAAACCATTTCCTACCCCCTCTCAAGAACCTTTTTCCATCTCCAGAACTAGCAGAGTATACCACTCACTATATTATCACTTTCTAAAGTTATCTCACTAACTCATGATTTTTTCTAACCTCCAGAAAACATGGCCCTGTGACTCAAATCCTTGATCTACAAGCAAGATGAACTAAAGAATCCAGCAGACAACTCTGTCCCTGTGTCAGCAGGAAGCAGACAGAGATCATGACAGCCTGGCCCCCATAAACCTGATTTTATTTTTATAATAAACAAAATGGTGATATGTAAGGATTCCTGACATTCCATGAAGCTGAGCCTACTTGGCTCAGATGGGATGCACCTTGCACAGAGGATGCCCCTGGGCGTGGCTATGTAAACCCTGCAGCACTGCATATGGAAGCACCTCCTTGCACCTAGAAGTACCTCCCTGGACCCAGAAACACCTACCTGGACCCATGACACATACCCGTGCACACCCCTTCCTTTGAAAGAGACTGTGATCACATGCTCCGGTCCTTTTTCTCTGTCCCCTGACTTCTGTCTTGCTCCTCTGTTTCTTCACCCACCTGGGACTCCTCTCCTAAATAAACTGTAGTGTGCGGCCTTGTTAGTATGTACTTGCTCTCACATGCAGAACTAACAATGAGGAACCATATCTTCTGGCTTTCACTGCATTGCATTGTAAATATCTCCAAAGACTTCAGGCTTCTGAACTCTGATTATAGCAGTCAATTTCTAGTGTACTGTTGTGGTAGGATTGTTCTCTGTATTATCCTGTAGATAAAGAAGCTGTTTGACCTGTGTGGAGCACTGTAGAAGTGGGTGGTGGAATCAGAGAAGAGACAGTTAGAAGAGTGGTGGAGTTAAGTCAGACTCCATCCAGCCTACAAAGAAGAAGCATCTAAGACTCAGGTGAGCTAGGGGCCATTGGGCTATGTGGCAGGTAGCTAAGGATATGGGTTAAATTAAGATGAAAGAGCTAGTTAGTAATGTGCCTGAGACATAATCCAAACATTATGAAATTAATATAGGCATCTAAGTCATTTTTTGGGAAGGTAAAAGTTGCTGTGGGCAGGTCTGAACTTCTGGCCCAAATGGGATTAGAAGACATTTACCACAGATGGCATCCCTAGGTAGGCCCCGACAACCTGCATAAAGCCTGAGAAAGTTTAAAAAGCTTAAAATGTGTTCTAGAGCAATGAAATAAAGCCAAAAGTGGCTTCTGAATTGCACATCTGAATCTACTCATGGTACAGAGTCAATGTGGTATTGTGTCTGTGGCAGGCAGTTTAATATCATGCATCTCATGGAAGACTCGACATAAGTGTGACTGATTTAAGGTTTCTGCTTATATTGAACAGAAAGGAAACAGAGTCAAAAGCAGTTTTTTGGTAGTAGCATTTCTTGGGTCCACTGTTTGCTGGCAGTGAGCAGAGATGCAGTGTCACCTCCACCATGCTGAAAAGCTGCCAGAAGGAGTGTAGTTAGTAGTCATAAGAGTATAAACATTTTAAAAGCTCTTCTGGTTAGAAAATGATTAAGGATTCTGAATAAAACAGATTTAGACTCACAATACCTCTAAATGGGTTACAGTGTGTGTAAAACATACATAGACTTCAGAGAGAAAAGAAAAAGAGTAAAGAAAGTTCCTAAAAAAGAGAAATAGAGTATAAAAATACAATAAGCTATGTAGAGATGGAAAATACACAGAGAGTCTGGATAATGGTTATTATTGTGTTTTCTTTTAATTTTTTAACTTTTAATGAGCTAACTGCAGAAAGACAATTGATTGCAAAGACTGCTAAGTTAAACAAACATATATTTTAAAGATATCTTGACTTTGAAATTTGGGTCTGAGAATTGTTGCTTGGGAAAAGAATTTCTGCTTTTGTTTCCACAGAAAATCAAAACTTGTGGTTTGTTTCCAGGCAAATATGGTTTCATTTGCCAAGACCACCTGAAAATTCTCTGATGGGAAAATCAGCTTCCAAGATTCAAGTTAAGGTGATCCAGCCTCAATATCCCATGAGATTGCCAATGCCCCTTAATCAGCAGGAAGCAGTAATGTGAATTGCTATGCCCAAATTTCCAAAATATTGCTTATTAATGCTTGTCTTCATTATAAATGGTTAATGGTCATAGTTAATTTTTTTTTTTTAGAAAAAAGGGAGGTGGGAAAGAATATGATATAGAAATGATGAAAAAGATAGATGGATTTTGGTCTATTGATACAAACTAAAGGTCAATTTTGTTATGCTGTATGTATTTTTCTACTCTTGATTAAGGTATAATGCTTATGCTAATTTAAAATTGTAATGTATAATTGAGAAATGTAGATTAATAGTCATCTATGATAACCAAGCTTATAGTCATATTAGTTAGGTTTTTGTAGGTATACAAAGATATATTTCAATTAGATAGGTAGTCTTTAAACACTTCAAAGACATGTAGAATATAGCATTTAAAATGTTTTAAGAACTTAGATATTTCTGGACAGTGAGACAGGTCTGCTCTTGGCAGCACCAATATATTTCAAGAAGGATGGGCATCGAAGAAACTTCATCTGGAATTTACTCTGTGGCAACAGTTAGCCACTGGACAAGGAACAGTTCTTGTATTGACTGCTTGATAGTATGCTGTATAAACTGGACATGCAGGTTCCATAAAAAAGTGAACTTTGAACTTTGGCAGAACAAGCCGAGATGGTCCTTCAGGTTCCTGTTTTTCAGAGAAAAATGCCAGACATTCTTCAGGACACAAGGAGAATAGACTGACAAACTGTGCCAGATTTCCTGCATCACTGCTAAGTATGCCTGGGATTCTGGGCCTATAGGCTGAATATGGATGCCCCAATGTTACAAAGGAACTTTGGGTGACTATCCAGGCAGACAGGTATCATCTCTGTCATTTCTAGATTTTGGAAGTTGCTTGCATTTCCTGTTTATTTGGGTAATATTATATCCTTCTGTGGTCTTTGATGTGGTTGAAGGTTTAATGATTATAGGTATAGTTTTTCTTTTACTTTAAAAGGTACATTAGATATGAAACTTTAGATTTACAAGGATAAGGTAGATAATAGAATATTTTTTTTTAATTTTATTAATACAAATAGACTAGATATTGTAACTAATTCTTACTTGATAGCTGTTCTGTTGTATATAATTTTGCTATATTATAATTGAAACCTTCCTTGTTGATTAGTCAGAAAGGAGGAAGTGTTGTGGGACTGTTCCCTGTCACATGCAACCTCGCCAGCAAGGAAGACGCAACACCAGATCCTTCTCTCTACAGTTTATTCGGGCCTTTTTAACAATCTAGTTTCTTCTGACGAATGACCCCGGGGGGAAGCCTGCTCTTAGCTAAATACCCTCAGGGCTTCCAATCCAAGATAGCCACATGGGCATCATCAATAGGCTCAGATATGCAGAAGCAAGCCAGATCCTTGGCCTTAGCCAAATATGGAGCTGTTTACCATGGAGAGCGCTCAAGGCCAGTACCATTTTAAGGTGTGGCTGTATGCAGCTCTCTACAGTCCCCCCCCATTTTTTTAAATATAAAAGCAACAGGCAAGAGTAGAGGCCTGATCTCTGTAGTGCAAAGGAATGTGTACTAATGCTCCTCCAGGTGTCCTCCACCCAGACAACATTATACCTGTCCGATACCCCTTTTTCACAGAGGTGGGAATGTGGGTATCAACCCACATGCAATCAGGTGTTGGGAGCTGCGTGAGTGCCGCGCCTTAAAGATGGCGCTGGCTTCCGCCTTCCGGCACCTCGACGGCGAGTGCTCCTCCGACAAACAACTCCAAATATGGTTTGTGCGGAGCTGACTCGCTTGCTTCTGTATGCGTGGCCCTATGGTAGAGGCCCACGTGGCAGTAGCTGAGTGGCGAACCTGGGGTTTAAAGCTGGCTGCACGGGTTGGGAGCTGCTGCTGCGAGGATTTTCAATAAAGGACCTGGTCAATTGCCATGGAAGGATCCTGGTGCCGTGTCTTCTTCTGCTGGTTGGGGTTTGGCGTGGCGCAGTTGGTGGCCCATACGGGGAACTTCACCAAGGAGCAGCAAGGATCCAGAACTGTGGTAAGCAGGGGGGCTAAGCCGGATCAGTCCCATGGGTATAGTGGGACCTGCGTAAAGCAGGAACTCTGCTTGTAGATAGAAGCGGAGGATCGGGGCGGTCACTGACGAGTGGCTCTAACCCGATCGGGAACAGTTAAACTGGGGCTGTTTGGGAGAGGATCAGAGAAGGTATTATTGAAGGGTTATAGAATATTAGTAGAGGGGCTGGAGAGGTGGCTCAGAGGTTGAGAGCACTGACTGTTCTTCCAGAGGTCCTGAGTTCAATTCCCAGCACCCATATGGTAGCTAAT